>RCUC01136109.1:0-51873 GCA_003697995.1 Taxidea taxus jeffersonii
CACCTCCCTAGATCTAATTCTTGGGTAAGTAGTTGGTTTGCCTATCCTCTCCACAATCTCTCTGGCTGGCCCACAGACTTTGTAGCTCTTCAGGCAACATCTTTCTCAGTCTGGAGCAGCTGATGTTGCTATGTTCAAGGAAAAAAAAAAAAAAGAAAACAACAACAAAAACAACGACAACAGTATTTTCTTGATGCAACAGAAATGCCAAATATAAGCTTCCAGCCATCTATCAGCATTATCACAGCTCAGAACAGCAGAAATCTCCTCCCTGCACCAAATCAGGAAGAGGGGCTGTTCTCAGCTCTGTGTTACTCAGGTTGGTGACCCACCTTACAGACTAGGGACTGGCAGAAGGCTGTCCATTTCCAAGTCCATTCCGAGGCTTTGAACACATCTTTACATCAAATGATACCTTGGAGGAGGGGGTGGGCAAATTCTGGGCCACTGTATTTTTAGGGCCTTACCTCTCCTGCTGGGCTCAAAATCTGCAAAAGATGCCAGTTTGCATCCGGAATTGGCTGTGGCTACTGAGCATGCTCAGTTTTCCTCAGGACGCTAGATTTGGGCCGGGAGGGAGCAGGAGGATGGGAAGAATGCGGGCATCACCACCGCGAATGGAGCCTAAATAAAGAGCAGGGCAGTGAGGGGAAAAAAGGAAGCATATCGATTAGCCTACCTGCTTTAGAGACATTTCTTTATGGATCAAAGCAGAGTTATTTTATGAAAATGAGAGTAAAAGATTTGTCTATCTTCCCAAACTTGAATGGATACATAAATTAGGATTCTGTGGGAACTCAGAATAAAGGATGGCAAGAATATCAGAGAACTATCATTTCTTGGATAAAAGGAAGGAACTATACATAGGAATTGAAGGATGGAGATTTAGGAAAAGTTAAGATATAGGGAAAAAACCTTTTTTGGGGGGGAAGGGGTTTGCAAGTTGTCCTAGAAAAGCAGGCTGAAGTCAGTTTGATGTGGCATATGAGTTGTCACTTGTAGGGAATACTTAAAGGGTTTGGGACAAAATGAGGATTAACTGGAGGAATTTACAAGGGGATAACTTTACTGGGCTAGATGGGCAATCAGTGTGTGACTTAAAGGAACAGAGAAAATACAAGCGTAGCTAGAAAAGAAGGTTTATAATCAGTCTGATGGAAATTTTTGAAGAATCAAAGATTGCATTTTATGTGGATAATGGCCAGTACAGAATAGGTACATAGTTACATAGCTTAATGGCAAAAGAAGATCATGCTAGCAGTTCATTATATGAAAAATAAACTTGAGAGACTAAAAAGGATGCTGAATTACTGGCCTACTTTGATATTTATATAGTATTTTCAGCTTTTCCAATTGCTTTTATACCTTTTTATTTCTTTTAGTTTTCAGAACAATCATATTATGTAAAGTGGATTTTATTATTTTATTTTAAAAATGAGAAATTGAGGCATAGGGAGTTGGAAAAACATGTCTAAGGTCACACAGTATTGAAGCCAGGACTGGAATATAGGTCTTCTAAAACTAGTTTAAAAAAAAAGACACTTTTTCTTTCTTTTCTTTTTTTTTTTTTACATTGCATTATTAATCAGGCTTATTATAATCAGATCCTGGACCAAAGTTTTTATACTTGAAAGAGAAAGGAAGAAATAGTTTTGGACTCTGTTTTAGAAAATTAATCAGATGACTTTGCAAATAATTATGTAAGAGGCAATATGGCATACTATTTAAAAGCAGTCTAGTAGGTCTCATTAGTAAAGATAGAATTAATCTTTTGAAAGTATGAAGCTAGGAATTTAGGGTATTGCATAGGACTGCAAACTTTTCATTGACATTCAGAGTTGAGTTTGCTTCTAGGAGTAACCTGACAATCTTTAAATTATTAGACCATGGAAGAGACTTCTAGGAGAATATTTTTATAACAAATATTTTTATCTCATGCCATTTAATTTTGGGTGATATTGTAGTGGTTCCATGTTGGATCCCTTCTAAGATCCCTGCCTAAAAGGAACTTACTTAACTTGAATTTGTTTATAAAACTGCCCTGACGTGTGGAACTAGAGTAAAGATCACTTTTTAAAGGTAATTTGTTGGTATAGAGTAGGTGGTGGAAGATAGGACCTTTTAAAATGCTAATTCTAGATTTCCAAATGGCCCAGTTTATTGCTTTATATGGGAAACAAAAGTTATGAAAAATCTATATTATTAAATTAGGGAAGGGAAATGGGACTAAAATGTCTAAGTAACAAAAGAAAACATAACTTGGCTAAGTAATATTGGTATTTTTATTTTACTTAGATCGTAATTTAGATCTTAATACTAATTTAAGGAAAACATATTCTCATAGTAATACATAGTACACACATAGTATAGTTATACATAGTAATACATAGGAAGCAAGATGCGTTAAAAGAAACAAATTCTCCTTTTCCCCCTTATAACTTGGATTATTACTCTACAATGGTGAGTGACTATAGAAATAAATGTACGTATAGGGTGTTAAGGTTGCTGATGAGTGGGAGAGTCTAAAGCCTATAAGATTAAGTTTATATTAAAAATATTGAGGTGAGATGAGGAAGTGAGATAGTTTTTGATGGAGAATTAGAAAATATGTGGACAAAGTTCTGGAGCTCAAATAGAGTCAGTGAGCACGGCCACAAAAATATTCACACTTCCAGGTGTCATTTCTTCCCAACCTTGGGGTGATGGTTGCTAATAGCCTAAGCTGGGAGTAGACAGACTACAGTGCATTGCAAGATGCTTCGAGTGAATGGGGAAGTGTGGGTGCTGCGTTCAACACTTCTGTGTAGAGAAACTCCCCCCTTCCACATGTTCATACCTCCTAGAATACGTGACACTTGATCACTTGGCTTTCTGTGAGGATACCACTTTCAATCTGTATAGTAATATTAGTTAGGTCTTATTTATTTTTAGGTAAAATAAATGTAAACTAAAGTTATAATACATTATCTCACTTAAAGAGTTGTTTCAGATTCTCCATTATATACCACTTGTGTTACCAGCAATTTTTTAAGGCGATTGTTGTTCTAGCCTCATATCTTATGTTACTGTGGACTATAGTAAGTCAAACTCCAAGGAAAACATTGACTCATTACTAGTCATTTATAGTGATTTTCAAAGTACGTTTCTTCTAAGATCTTATGATGCTTAAGGAGATTTTTTACATATCATTATAATGCATATAATATATAAATATATATAATTTACATATCATAAAATTCTCCCATTGTAAATGTACAATTCTGTGATTGCCAGTAAATTTACAGAGCTGAGCAACCATCACTGCAATCCATTTAGAACATTTCATTTTCCCAAAAAGCTTTCTCTAGCCCACTTCTGACCCTGGACAATAATTAATCTACAGTTTGCTGATTTGCTTTTTGTCTCTGTAGATTTGCCTTTTTTGGACATTTAACGTAAGTGGAATTGCACAATAGGCAGTCTTTTGTATATGGCTATTTTCACTTAGGTGAACTATTTTTGACGTCCATTCATGGTGTAGCATGTACCAGAAGTTTGTTCCTTTTTTTTTTTTTGCTGGAAAGTATTGCATTGTAAGGATGGCAGAAATTTTGTTTATTGAGAGTTTGGTCATTTATATAGTTTCTAACTTTAGGCTAAAATAAATGGGGCTGCTATAAATTTTCATGTGTATATCTCCATGTGGACATATATTTGTATTTCTCTTGGGTAGAGTTCTATGAGTGGAATAAATTCATATAAGCGTTTATGTATAATGTTCAAAGAAATTGCGAGACTCATTTTCAATGAGGTTGTGCCATCTTACATATACCAGCTGTACTATAATATAAAGGTTTTGGTTTCTCTACATTTTTGTCAACACTTGATATTGTCTGTCTTTGTGACTGGTCATTTTAATGAGCGCAAAGTGGTATGCTCTTGTGATTTTGATTTGCATTTTCATAATGAATAATTGTCTTAGTCTGTTTGGTCACTGTAACAAAATATCGTAGACTCAGTGGTTTATTAACAATAAAAATTTGTTTTGCACAGTTCTGGAGGCTAGGAAATTCAAGATCAAAGAGCAGCAGGTTTAGTGTCAGGTGAGAGTCCATTCTTGGTTTATAGACGGCCATCTTTTGCTGTGTTCTCACATGACAGAAGGAGAGGGGAGCTCCCTGGGGCTTCTTTTATGAAAGACTTACCCAAAGGCCCTACCATATAATACCATGACTTTGAGGGCTAGGTTCCAATATACAAATTTTGGGGAAAAACATTCAGTCTATAGCAATAATGATGTTGAATATCTTTTTATGTACTTATTAGTCATTTATTTATTTTCTTTGATGAAATGTCTATTAAAATATTTTGTTCATGGGGGTGCCTGGGTGGCTCAGTCATTAAGCGTCTGCCTTCGGCTTGGGTCATGATCCCAGGGTCCTGGGATCGAGTCCCGCATTGGGCTCAGCAGGAAGCCTGCTTTTCCCTCTACCACTCCCCCTGCTTGTGTTCCCTCTCTCACTGTTTCTGTCTCTCTGTCAATTAAATAAAAATATTTTGTTCATTTTCAAAATTGGTTGTTGTCTTCTTGACTTCTAAGAATTTTCTTATATATATATTTGCATATATATATTGGATACAACTTCCTTGTCAGAAATATGATTTGCGGGGCACCTGGTTGGCTTAGTTGGTTGGGCGACTGCCTTCGACTCAGGTCATGATCCTGGAGTCCTGGGATGGAGTCCCACATCAGGTTTACTGCTTGGCAGGGAGTCTGCTTTTCCCTCTGACCTTCCTTTTTCTCATTCTCTCTCATTCTCTCTCTCTCTCAAATAAATAAATACAATCTTAAAAAAAAGAAATATGATTTGCAAATATTTTCTCACTGTCTGGCCTCGTCTTAACTTTCTTAATGGTGACTTTTGGAATACAAAAATTTTTAATTTTGACAAAGTGCAGTCTATCAATGTTTTCTTTTATTGATTGTGCTTTTGGTATTGAATCTAAGAATTCTGCCTAAACCAAGCTCACAAAGATTTTTATTGTGTTTTTTTCCCTAGGAGTTTTATAGTTTCAGTTCTTATGTGTAGATCAGTGATCAATTTTGAGTTAATTTTTGTGTATGGTGTAAGGTTAGAGTCCAAATTCTTTGCATATATATGTCCAATTGTCCAAGCACCACTTGTGGAAAAGGCCACCTTTTCTACTGAATATTTTTTGCCAGCTTTGTGTAAAGTAGCTTTCAATAGAAGGTCATTTTTTCTGGGCTCTGAGTTCTGTTTATGTGCATTTCTTTACCCTAATACCACAATGTCTTGTTTATTGAAGTTTCATAGTGAAATCTGAAATCAAGTAGTGATTAAGTTCTTCATCCTTGTTCTTCTTTTTCTTAATTGTTTTGGCTGTTTTAGGTTCTTTGCATTTCCATATGAATTTTAGGGTCTACTTATTGATTTCCACAAAAAACCTGCAAAGATTTTGAAAGAGACTTTTAAAAATTTTTTTATAATTAAAAAAAACTTTTATAAACATATAATGTATTATTAGCCCCAGGGGTACAGGTCTGTGAATCGCCAGGTTTACACACTTCACAGCACTCACCATAGCACATACCCTCCAATGTCCATAACCCCACCACCCTTCCCTATCCCCCTCCACCCAGCAACCCTCAGTTTGTTTTGTGAGATTAAGGGTTTCTTATGGTTTGTCTCCCTCCTGGTCCCATCTTGTTTCATTTATTCTTTTCCTACCCCCAGGCCCCCCATGTTGCATCTCCCCTTCCTCATATCAGGAAGATCATATGATAGTTGTCTTTCTCCGATTGACTTATTTCGCTAAGCATAATACCCTCTAGTTCCATCCACATCATCTGAAATGGCAAGATTTCATTTCTTTTCATGGCTGCATAGTATTCCATTGTGTGTATATACCACATCTTCTTTATCCATTCATCTGTTGATGGACATCTAGGTTCTTTCCATAGTTTGGTTATTGTGGATATTGCTGCTATAAACATTCGGGTGCATGTGTCCCTTCGGATCACTACATTTGTATCTTTAGGGTAAATACCCAGTAGTGCAATTGCTGGGTCATAGGGTATCTCTATTTTCAACTTTTTGAGGAACCTCCATGCTGTTTTCCAGAGTGGTTGTATTAGCTTGCATTCCCACCAACAGTGTAGGAGGGTTCCCCTTGAAAGAGACTTTTTTTAAACTTATAGATCAATTTGGGAAGAATTGCCATTTTGGCAATATTGAGTCTTCCAAAACACGTACATGGACTGTCTATGTATTTAGATCTTTAGTTTCGTATGGGAATGTTTTTTAGTTTTGTTATTTTTTTTCAGTGAGGACCTCTATGTAGTATATCAAGGATGACATAAAAATTTCTGGATGCCATTTACATACAAGTTCCTATGTTCCTATGTTAAGCATAGGCCATTTCCAAATATTTTAGGACTGCAGAAGTCTTCCAAGGGAATGGAAATAGTGATTAATCTATGGGATTAAGTGGGATAGTGTGAGAATGTATTATAGCCAAGGACTTGCTATGGTTTTGACTTAGTGATGAAGTTCTTACATCGGTATCATCAAGACTTGATCATTAATAAGCAGATTTTCTTTTTAAGAAGAATTTTCCCATTGCATATTGAATGTGTTAGGTTGCTGGAGTGCTTCCAACATTTATTTGTACCTGTGCTGCTTCTTACTTATTCTGAGAAATCAACATTATTTAGAGAAGTGATTGCTTCCTTATGACTTTTTTTTGGATTAATGGGGCTTTTATATCAAAGATGATAACCTAATGAGAAATCAACATTATTTAGAGAAGTGATTGCTTCCTTATGACTTTTATTTTTGGATTAATGGGGCTTTTATATCAAAGATGATAACCTAGTCACCTAGTCCAGAAAGCAAGTGCCATGAAAAGTAGTTAGGTATATAACAACTACTGGATGGAATCAAAATAGCTCTGCTGATGAAGCACATGTCATTCATTATTGTTAGATTTATTCTGTTCCTTTCGTAAGTACAGAGGTGATTTTCTGTTGATATTTAGGCTGCTCCTCTTAATTCTTCTGATTTTCTCAGAAATAAGATTGTGGTTAAAAAATGGAAAAACATGTAGACATCAAGACATAGACCTAATATATAATTTAGTTATTTAAGTGCATATCATGTACTTTGTGTTTTACTAATGACTAATGTTATGATATAAATGCCTGCCAAAAACTCTGATATTATGTAATTTTACAAAGCACTTCCAGGAGATATTTTTTTTTCCTCCTAAACAAAGGGATTGTTATTGAAATTTTATATTCAAGAAGCACTTCATGAGAATCATTAGGAGAGCTCATTAAAAATGTTAAGTTCTGGGCCTTACCCAAACTTGAAGAGTTGAATATCAAAGAGGTGGTGTCAATAAACAAGAAATATAAAAACTGCCTAGGTGATTTTTACGTACCCTGAAGTTTGAGAATATTTACCTTAAAAAATTAGCTGAAAACTTATAATATGTCTAAATCGGTTTAGCTGTGGGAATGCTAGAAGACCAAATCTTGCAAAAAAAAAAAAAAAAAAAAGAAGGCTATGTTTTGTAGGGCATAACCGAGTACAAAACTGCTTACTGCTCATTTTACTCATTTAGCATTTATTACATATTACATATCACTTTGTAATTTATATGTGTATATAAAATTACTTTTACTCATATAAATACACAGACATATAACTTGTTTCCTTAAATAGAGAGCTAGATTCTTAAAAGCAGAGTCTTATTTCACATAATTTTGTGCTGCTCTCTAACAGTGCCAAGTGCATGCAAGTCCTTCTTAAACATATCATGGGTAATATGATAAGCAGCAACACTAGTAGCCGTCAGTTGTCAAGAGCTTAAACTTTGGAGTCAGACCATTCTAACTGTTCTAATTGGATATGTATGCCAGCTTTGGCAACTTTCCCAACTGTTCAAAACCTCATCTTTTTACCTATAAAATAGGAATGATAACAATAATAATATCTACCTCACAGGCTCATGAGAATTGATGAATTATATACACATAATGTGCATAATTATGTATACACGTTTATGTATGAGTTATACTGTTTGGAGTAATTACTCAAAAAATGATAGCTATCATTGTTATGACTACTGGAATAATATTCTCATTTGATTGAAAATAATTGCACTGAAGATTTTATACCCAATATGCATAGTTAATTCAATAATGAATTATTGATTTAATAATGCTTGTGCAATAATTTGATTTATCCTTTTGACAGTAAGAAGATGCAAACCAATAATATAATTTGGTAGTATAATAAAATATATTTTTACTAATTTGAAAATTAATAATTATTTTTTAGAGTAGGTTAGAAAACACAGAAAGGTAAATATAAAAGAAAACATTCATTTTGTTATTTTTTAGCTGTTTTGAGATAAGTTTTGTACTTACACAGTAATTGAAAAAATAGTACAAAGCTTCCCATATAGCTTTCATTCACCTTGCCATTATATTAACATCTTACATAACTATATTAATAATCAAAAAGGAATGAAAATTAGTGCAATTCTATTTAATAAACCACAGTACTTATTAGGATATCAAAGAACTAATGTCATTTTTCTGTACCAGGATCCCATTTTTCTGTTCTAGGTATCATGTCTCTTTAATCATCTCCATTGTGAATTGTGAGTTATTCAGTCTTCCCCTAGCTTTCATAACCTTGACACTCTTGAAGTGTATAGGGCTTTTTTTTTTTTTTTTAAGATTATCTCTCCATTTGTGTTTGGGAGGTTCTAATAATGAGATTGGGGTTATGTATTTATTGTCAAGAATACCACTGAAGCAATGTTTCCTTCTCAGTGAGTTATATCAGGGGTTAGATGATGTCTTATTTGGGGGGATGTTAACCTTAGTTATAAGGGTCTCTCTTGGGTTTTTTACTGTAAAATTAAAAATCTCCCCTTTGTGATAATGAACATCTGGGGGGAGATACTTGAAGACTACTGCAAATGTCTTATTTTTCCTCAACCTTTTGCCCACAAATTTTAACATTAATCAGTGACTATTTCTTGCTTATTATTTATATATTATTGTGGTGTTTGCCTACTGGTGATTTTCTGTTTCATTCTTTCTGCATTCAGAAATTAGGATTTTTCTGTAGGGAACAGCTGTCACTTACCCTCCATTTATTCATTCAATTGCTCATTTCAGTATGGACTTTGAGCTACTTATTTTATTCTCTGGGCCATATTCTAACACTCTCACTTCCAATTTTGTTGCTTTAATGTTTTCATCTTTGGACATTAGGAGCTCCTTCAACTGGCTCTCATCCTTTCAATATCCTCTTATTCTTCTTTGAGCACTTAGTGTTCGGGACTGAGATTTCCCAGGGTCATCTTATATTTTCTCTGCCTCAGCCCTGGAGTCGGTCATTTCTTCAAGGAGCTACTAGGCTAATTTTTGAGACTATGTATAAATACTGCCAAAATTTCTTCCAGAAAGATTATATAAGCAATTTTTATTTTCACCAGAAGGCTCACAAGTATTTTTAAAATGTTGACAATTGGCATTGTTTTGCTAACACTTTATTGTTTGTATTCCATTTCCAACTTTACTATAGGTAGTGTTTATCTTAAGTATTTTTTTTTTTTTTAATCACAGTTCGGAAGACTGTTGAACTATCTGAAAATTCTTTAGTTTGTTCACCTCACTCAAATTATTACCAAAAATGCTGCTTATAGTTATTAGCTTATCTTTTTTTTTTTTTTTTCATACAGGGTTCATTGAAGGTATGAAACTCTAGTCCCATCATTGCAGAACCATACTAGATACCATTTTGGCCATGAAAATGTCCAGTCATCTTTGAATGAATGAAATCATTCACCTACTTCTTCAAAACCACAGACATTCTTTAAAAAGTTTTTTCTTTAAGAATGAAGCTCAGAGAGGCCCAATTCAAAAGGTGTTTCAGTGTCTTATGTTCTTTCTCCGCCTGATTATTAGTCTATGATAGGCACTCAGGTTTTATTTGTTGCAATAAGATGATTCTTATGTACAGCACTTTCATCTTTACCACTCCTTAAGAGGAGACTGTCATTCTTATTTGAGTCATCCAGGACCTCCTATCATATCACCAAAACCATATTGAAGAAGTACCTGAAAATCCTGAGGACAAACTTGACAGAAGTAAAATTCTTAGGCCTTCCTATATGTTGTGACTTCAGTAAAACAAGATTTGGACTGTGCTCATTACTCTCTGATTTAATAATTCTTTTTGTCTTTACGTGGCTTGAAAAACACAATTAGTTCTTAAGAACTGAGATTCGGGTTAATCTACTTTAATTCAAATAATTTAGTAAACAGTTACACAGGAGTAATTGTTTTACATTTGCCTTAGCGTTGTAAGCTAGTACTTTCTACTTAGTATTTAGCATAAATATCCATTATAAATGGTTATCATAAGAGCTAAACAACCACAAATCTTGAACATCCACTCTCTTAGCTTGATATTAGAAACTGTTTAGTTACCAGTGCTAGTCTAATAAAGGAGCTGGAATTTCCAGTACAGACCATTTCTGTAACACAAAATAAAATAATATTTTGCCAAATCTTTATAAGGACAAAATGTAGAAATGATGAACTTAATATTGACTTCATCCATTTAAAAGATCAGTGAAGCTTTCTCATAATTCAGGAAATTCTAACTATGGTAAATCCATTGAAAACATGCTGAATCAACATTGAACCCAGCTTTGAAAAGATCAGCCTTTCATGAAATTACTTCAAGTAGCTTATAATTTCACTTATTCCCTTTCATGATTTAAAAACATTATTCCATTTCTTTTTTACATACTTAAACTTCCTTATACCTCTTCAACTAGGAATATTGAATTACATGGCTTTCTCATCTAAACGAACTTCTCCCATTTTTAGAAATGGTTGCATGATCTGGCACAGGTTAAGAAAGGGCTTATTTTTTTTAATTCCCTAGGACAGTGATATATCTCAGTGCAAAATATATGGTTAGCTCAGTAGCTCTCTTAATTTCAAGTAGACCAAATATTTTAGAAGGAATTCTACTACCTAACTTCATGATTCCATTGAAACTTTGGCATTAGAATCAGTTTTTCTTGGAAAAATATACTTTCCTGGTGTTTCTCTTGGTTCTGAAAATATCTTGAAAAGGTTTCAAAAGTTTATTGAATTGCAGATTTTCCATGAAACAATAATTTGGTGATTATGTTTCAATAATTTATAAACATATATTTATATTTATCTCGAAAAATACCTGCATATTTAGAAAGCAAGAAACAAGAGTGCTTCACAAAATGCAATTGAACTTTAATACAAACATTAATATATGAAAGGTTCACATATTTTAACAAATCTAAAATTTTAACAGAGTCAGTTACATTAAATACCTTTATGGCAGCCTTCCTATTAGATGAGAATGAAGGAGGTAAACAAGAGCTTTTCTGTCTTTTAAGAAATGAGCAAAGAGGGGCGCCTGGGTGGCTCAGTTGGTTAAGCAGCTGCCTTCGGCTCAGGTCATGATCCCAGCGTCCTGGGATCGAGTCCCACATCAGGCTCCTTGCTCGGCAGAGAGCCTGCTTCTCCCTCTGCCTCTGCCTGCCACTCTGTCTGCCTGTGCTTGTTTGCTCTCTCTCCCTCACTCTCTGACAAGTAAATAAATTAAAAAAAAAAAAAGACTCTTAAAAAAAAAAATGAGCAAAGATTCCACCTACGTAGGAAAGTATAGTAAAATGTGCCAACCTTGGGCTTAAGAAACATTTTGCACTGTTTTAATAATAATGTCTTTGTGCAGACGGTCCATGAAAAAGGGAGAATAAGATCAGTACAAATAAATAAGACTCAAAAGATAATTCAGATTATCATTTTAAGTCAGTATTTTCATTATTCTGTGGCCTTTTATGAGATGGTCAGTCAGGTGTGGCCACAAAAAGAGACACAGGAGAGGCAGAGGAAAATAAAAATTTCCATCCTTTGTGATCATTCTTCAAAGACAGAACAAACACACAAACTAAGCAAAATAAAATTTATTGATTAAAGATTTGGGGGATTTTTCGGACTACAATTAGAAATGACAGTGAGGTTACAATAAGATAAGGACAGATGGATCTTAATCATCTAACGTTTCACAAAAGAGATTAGGCCTATGAGAGTTAGAGACCATTTGATTTTCAGAAGTAATAATCGAATACTCAGAAACAATTGAAGAGGACATTATGCTAAGTGAAATAAGCCAGACACAGAAAGACAAATACTGCATGATCTCACATATATGTGGAATCTAAAATAGTCAAACACACAGAAGCAGCGAGTAGAAAAGTGGTTGCTAGGGGATGGAGAGAAGAGGGTATGGGGAGGTATGGGTCAAAGGTACAAAGTGTTAGTTATGCAAAGTAATTCAGGAGAGTCTCAGAAAAGCCATGTTATACAGACAAGTCTCTGGAGAGGGACTTGCTACATGCAATGCAGGGGCAAGGGGGAAATGCTAGCTTTTGGCTGGATGGCAGAGGACAGAGCAAGGAAAAGTTGAGGCCAGAGCCTTTATATGGAAAAGAAGGGCAGGGCAACGCAGGGTAAACAGTTTAGAATTGTCTGGTTTAAATAATTCTGGTGGGCTTTGCCTGTAGAGGTGGTCTCTGGTTGTCTGGCACCTGGCCCTGGGATGATTTAGGACAGGAGATTCATTGATTTGGTTGTGTGAGTTAGAAGAGGAGGAAGTTGGTGGTATAGATTTGGGATTGGTTGGTTTATATATGAAAAGTTTATTTGTAGGCAGGTTGTTAATTATCTTTGGGATTTAGCTAGCCCTGAAAGGGATAGTCTTCGTGGGTCTGTAAGGCCCCAAATGCCCGATCATCAGTAATATCGAAAATAGGATCTACAAAAACACAGAACCAATGGGTATCCTGTATTAATCTATAAATTCTCTTTTAAAAGGAAATGGAAAAAGAGTACCTGTCAGGCCAAGTGTGACCTTCTCACTTTATCTACATCCATGTATAGGAAGGATTTTGGCAATTCCCAGTAACTTTTTCTCTCTTAGTTTTATATGCTCCCATGGAACTATGGACTTTGATGGAAATTTTACTTAAAAATTCCAGATACTATTTTTTTTAATAACAGACAACCTCTTGTGATAACAATTTGCCTATAGCTAACATAAGTTTTATATACATAAAACTTAATGAAACATAAAACTTAATGAAGAAAATATATATAGGGGAGACAACATATAATTCTGATTAGCTTCCCCTGATTTTTCTCCCCAGCCTTTCACAAGTAGATTAGTGATTATTTTATGTTGGTCTGACTTTCTAATAACATATTCCTTTCTGATAAGCCACAGCAGTGGTATTATATTATATGAATAAAGATACAAGAGTTCACCTTTGATTATTTTGGATAAAACCTGTTCAAGAAAACACTTTATTGTTTAGACTTGGCTATATTTTCAAGAAGTTTTAGAAATTTAGAATTTTAGAAAATGTAATATTCCCAAAGAATTTAGTTTTGGCTGAACATTCAAATTGAAAACCAAGTAAGGGAATTTTACATAAATCTGAGAGCCAGTCAAAATAAAGAGCAATGAACATTTATCAAATGCAGAAAATGTGTTTGGAAACATTTTAAACCTTACTCATTTTTGTTCACCTGAATTATATATAAAACTGCCTTTAATTGTAGGAAGCATTTACCTTTGGAAGAGGGAAAGGAAATAGCCTAAGCAAAAGGTGATAATACAATTCACTAGAGATAAGTTCTATTATGTACATGACTGTTCTGTGAATTGAATCTAGCTTTTAAAAAAGCTTAGCAGAAGCTTAAATTTCCACGAATATAATAGTTAACTATATGCAAAACTTAGCTATTGCCCCAAATTTTCTAAAACTTCTAGTTTTATGAACTAGTTTCTAGTGTTGGTGGCTTTTTTGGAAAGTCCATGTAATTTCTATGATCTGTTTATAATGTGCCTACAGATTAATTGATTAAGTTTCCACAAGAGTCAAGTTCAGAATCAGGCTAGCAATGCATTTTATAAGTAGCTGGGCATGAGTCTGTCTCCCACACTAGATTGTGTGTGACTCATGTCTGTATCCTTAAGTGCCTGGTACATGACCTGGCATATAGTAGAGGTATACCATAAAAGGTGTGTTGAGTAAAAAAAAAAAAAAAAAAAAAAAGAGCGTGGTTTTTGACTATATGGTGATGGCTTATAATGCAAATTTAGAGTACCCTCTGTTTAGACCCCTTGGCTTAATCCCATTAAACACTAGCTACATTTCTTTGTGATGTTCTTCAATTTTAGTAGTTAAGTTTAATAATTCCTTTAAGTCAAATTGACTCAGGGTGCTAAAAATAAAAAAATGAAACAATTTCTCTTCAACTTGTTTTTATCAGTTTGAATTTTGCATCGAAATATATGAGAAATATTTTGATGTTGTGAAGCAGAAAATATTAGGCTAAATTAATAGTTTTTCCATTATAATTCCTGGTAGTGTGGAAGTCTCTACATACAAATTGGAGCTCAAATTCATACTTTTACAGACCATTAGCTGATTTGGAAGTTCTATGTGGGAATCAGAAGAGATTGGAGGATGTGTTTTCAAATGTCTAAATAAGTAAATACATATTTTGTAATTAGCATTTCTGATAATGCTGTCAAATTTTAGTTAGCAAATGCTTTCTCCTTTGTAAATTAAATTAGTTCCTTCAAAATCAGACAGAAGCAATACCACAGACATTTTTATCTTTGATATATTGACAAAAGCTTATGGAAAGCCTAGCTACTATGATAAAAAAACATTTTACATTTGTTGAAATTCTTCCTTTTGCCTAGTTTATGTATGTGTTGTTTCTGAAATTTTCAATATCTTAGGTAACAAGATAATGTAATTTCTAACATTTTCTTCATTTATTCACATTCTAAAATAGGTACTGTTCTTGTAGGGGTTGCATATCTTTTATGCTCAGAGATTTTAGAACAGCTTTTTAAAAATCAACTTTTTCTTTTTCTGGAATGATTATACAGGATCTTCCTAATTGAAGACTTAACAAAATCTACTGTGGTTGTTCTTTCACTTGGAGAAATCAAATTACTCTGATTTAACTTTGAAACTAGGTAGTTCTTTAAATGTCTGTGGAACCAAGTATTTAACAGCATTTATGTGCCTATCATGTTTAATCATGTTATAGTTCTTCAAATAATTAAACTAATTTCAGGTATTTCAACATCTGTCAGGATGATTGTCAGGGAACATTATTTATTTTCATGTCCAAGTTAGAGGTGATTAAACCATGAAGAATGTGAAATATTAATTGATAATCAAGATGATAGTCTAAAGCAGTGTACAAGTCTCATTTTTTATGTACATGACTATAATAAAAGGAACTTTTGGATGTTGTTTGATCGATATCTGAGAACATTTAATACAAAGTGATTTGTATTTTTAAACTAGGGTAGACATTCAGCAAAATCTGAAATTAACTTCAAAGCCAATTTAGAATAAATGTATAAATTAATCTGCCTAAGAAAAGAACTGGAAAAAGACATAAGCACAACATAGTTAGGGGAATGATTAGTTATCTAATATGTTCTTATTAGGGAAAAAAGGGAAACCTAGATTCATTGAATTAAAAATGAAAGTTACAAAATATTACATATTGTATAATTCCATCTATATAAAACTTAAAAATCAAGAAATACTAATCAGGACAGTGATGACTCTGGGGAAGAGAGGTAGTGTACTTCAAAGTTTCTTGGTCTGGATGGTGGTCACCAAAGTGTGTTTATTTTGTGATAATTCAGTGAGCTGTAAAATTTATGACCTGCATATATTTATGTATGTGTGTTATATTTCAATAATAAGGTAAGAAAAGTTTTAAAAAATACTTATCAATTAATGAATGGATGAATTAACAAATGAATATTAAGAAAGGTTTCTTTCTCATTTAGCTGAGGCATCAGCGGAACTTTGGCACTGTCCCTTACCACGATTAGCAAATTTGTTAGTAAGTTTATGACCTGGGTTTGTAAATTGTACTGGTTTGTTGTATTGACGTTTGCCTGTAGTGATTCTTTGTTTGTAAAATATTAACCCTGAGCTGAAATTAGCTGATAAGTTTTTTTACAAACTACTCTCGGATTTCAAGGCTTGTAATAAAATTGAAAAAAAAATGAAAGCATTAGTATGACATTATTGACATTTACAGTAATTCTTTCGAGCTATTTTTTTCTAGATTCAATTTCTTTAAAATTTGAATATAGGTAATTTCTCTTTGTGGATTTCATACATTGTAAAACTTCTTTCCATCATCCAGACAGCATATAGATTTGACAGTTGGGTTAAAGCAGTGGGACTAGTGTCTTGGACCCAGTAATAGTACTTGGGGCAGAGTAAGATACCAACCCATTTAAACAGCATGATGATGTTTTTTTTTAAAAGCTCTTTGGTTCTTTTGCAATAGCATCTATGCATTTTTCAAAATATTATTGTATCTATGGACTCATTTCTTCCTCTTCCTTCCATATATCTGTGAAGTAAGTAGCATAGGCAGTATTATTTTCTAGAAAATGTGATCAACAAATTCATGTTCAGTTGGACATTTGACCATCATGAAATAAGTTAATGGGAGAACCAGGACTAGAACCCCAATACCTTACATCTTAACTTAATCAACATTCTTCTGTTGCTCTGTGAAGTGGCAGAGTTACCTTATAATTTCCTCAGGTGAGGTTGCAAGTGTATTTTCCCAAACAGGTATCTTACATAGTCTGCTAGCTCACTCATTCACTTACTCATTCAGATATTTATCCAAGACACGCATTGGGTGCCATTGGGTGTTAAGGACTTGGCTCAGAGGATTTCATTTTTGTGTATAAGCTTGGTGCTTTCTTGGCAAGAACTTTGAGGGGATGATTATGATATTTATTGGAGTATTATTATTGCTGAGACTCTAATAATTGAGAAGTAGGACTAAGAATGTTCTTAAAAAACATGACATTCTTCAAGCTTTAGAAAATCAATGTAATGAACTTGTAAAAAACACGGAATCTAAGGTTTCAACTAATCATCATGCTGACTGCTGGACTCCTCAGTGTCCACAGAATTAACCTTTGTTTTCAGTTTGGTGATTATGCTTCCAGACCTGGCATATACCTGTGCTTTCTTATTTAAGCAATGTTTTGGAGATCTATGCATGTTAGATGATTGATCTATTTCACTGTTCATCAGTTGCATATTCCATAGTCTATGTTAACTATTTCCTATTATGGGCATTCAGGTTGTTTTCAAAATTTGTTCTCTTTTTAAACAATGCCTCAGTAAAAAATGTATGTATGTTCTTTGGAGTAGGTACTGAGATGTCTATTTGCATTGAAATTTTTAATAAGTACTGAGAAAATGATGCTTCCGATTGACTAATACAATTTTTGTGTGTTCTATGAGATATTTTGTTAACCTATGCCTTCTCCCAAATGTGATATCATCTAAAAATTTTGTTTTTCCAATCTAATAGGGTTAAAATATGTGATCATTTTCAAATTTGTATTTCCATTGAATACTGTTATTTAGAGATTTTTTTGTTAACCCATGCCTTCTCCCAAACATAATATAAAACTTTTTGTTTTGCCAATCTAATGGATAATTTTTAAAAATTTTGTATTTCCTTAGAATATATTTTTAAGTTTATTGTTCATTTCTTCCTCTGTGAATTGCCTATTCATACTTTGTCTACTTAAAAAAAGACTATGTTTTTCTTGTATATATATATATACATATTTTAAAGATTTTTATTTATTTATTTGACAGAGAGAGGCACAGCTGGAGAGGGAACACAAGCAGGGGGAGTGGGAGAGGGAGAAGCAGACTTCCCGCTGAGCAGGGACCTGGATGGGGGCTGGATCCTAGGAACCTTTGATTATGACCTGAGCCAAAGGCAGATGCTTAACAACTGAGTCACTCAGGCATCTATTTCTTGTATATTCTTAAAGAATTCTTATAGATTCTAATGTTTGTCTATTGATTATATTACACATTTTATTTTTCAGGTCTTGCCCATTTATTTGTGGTATTTTTTCTATAGAAGTGTCTCATGATGTAGTCAAACTTATTAATCTTTTCATTTGTCATTTTTTGCCTTTTGTATTTAACTCAAGTTCAAAAATAGAATTTTTTTGTGAATGATATTAAAATTGTTTTTGATCTTTAACCTAATTAGACATATTTTTGTAGTGCTCTGAGACATGCATTTGTCTTTATTATTCTTCAAACCTAACATTAAGAACCTGACCTTTTTATTTTGGAATAAATTGAGATTTACAGAAAAGATGCAAAGATGCAGAGTCTCTATATGCCTTTACCCAGTTTCCTCTAATGTGTTTCCTCTAACATCATACATGTTGCATTTGTCAAAACTAGTAAATTTACACTGATATCTTAATTTCAACTATATTGCAAACTTTATTCAAGTTGCATCAATTTGTCCACTTATACTCTTTTTCTGTGCTGGGATCTCATCTAGGACACCATGTTGCATTTGTTATTCATGTCTCCTTAGCCTCCTCTAAAGAGACTCTCTCTTTCCTTGTTTTTTTTCTTTATGACCTTGATAGTTTTGAAAAGTATGAATCAGATATTTTCTAGAATGTCCCTCAATTTGGGTTTGTCTGATGTTTTCCTATGATTAGACTGGGAGTATGTGGTTTTGGGAAGAATATCACAGAGGTGAAGTGTTCTTCGTATTACATCCTATGAGTAGTTACATGCTATCAACATGACTTATCTTTGATGATGTTAACCTTGATAACTTGATTAGAATAGTATTTGCCAGGTTTCTCCATGGTTAAGTTGCTATTTTATTCTTTTTTTTTAAGATTTTATTTTATTTATTTAACAGAGAGAGACACAGTGGGAGAGGGAACACAATTGGGGGAGTGGGAGAGGGAGAAGCTGGTCCCCCCACTGAGCAGGGAGCCTGATGTGGGGCTCGATCCCAGAACCCTGGGATCATGACCTGAGCTGAAGGCAGACGCTTAATGACTGAGTGACTCAGGCACCCTAGAGTTGCTGTTTTATTCTTTATGGACTTTAGTTTTTGGAAGCAAGTCATTAGGTCCAGTCTACACTCAAGAGAGGACACCCTACCTCCTGGGAGGGAAGAAGCATTTATATAGGTTATTTGAAATTCTTCTTTATTTCTTTTTTTAAAAGATTTTATGTATTTATTTTGAGAGAGAGAGAGAGTGAGCATGGACAGGGGGAAATGGAGAAGCAGATTTCCCACCAAGCAGGGAGCCTGATGTGTGACTCCATCTGAGGACCCTGGGATCATAACCTGAGCTGATGGCAGACACTTAACCCACTGAGCCCCCAGGCGCCCCTGAAATTATTCTTTAAGAAAGACTTATTCTGGGCCTGGGTGGCTCAAAGATTAAAGCCTCTGCCTTCGGCTCAGGTCATGGGATCAAGCCTGGCATCGAGCCCCACATCAGGCGGGCTCGCTGCTTAGTGGGGAGCCTGCTTCCTTTCCTCTCTCTCTGCCTGCCTCTCTGCCTACTTGTCATCCCTGTCTGTCAAATAAATAAATAAAAATCTAAAAAAAGAAAAAAAGAAAGACTTATCCTTTCTCTCCCATTTATCTATTTATCCAGACATTTATTTACATCAATACAGACTCAGCATATTTATTTTATATACTGACTTATAATACAATACTGTATTACTTATTTTGTTGCTCAAATTGTTCCAGCTTTCACCACTGGGAGCTTTCAGGTTGGCTCCTAAAAACTTTTTGTTGTTGCTGTTTTGAGAGATCATGTCGAATTAAGGGAAAAGATACATACATATCTCATGGATTAAAAAAACTCAAAAGTAATAACCTACACAAATATACCTATTTTTCCAACATATTGACATTTTGCTTTAAAAATACTTAAAACTTTAAGTGCTAGAGGACATTTCATTTTTCAGGATTCTTTTGTATTTTGGCAAGTCCCTCTGTAAAATTTTTTCAACTTATTACTGTCTAATTATATTTTAGTGACAAGGTATTAAAGAGTGAATGATCTGTTCACTGTTTATAAAACCTGGTAAATTAAATAAAAATATCTACAAACAAGGAATATAGGAAACAATGTTGCTCAAGAATTATATAATTATTTGTTTTTAAAAAAGTGAGGATGTGTAGAATGTATTAAAACAGATGTGACCACTATTCAATAATTTATTCAGAATTTTTGAAAATCTCTCACCTCTGAGATTGCATTCTAATAATATGTTTAAGAGTGTAACTCATATAAAATTGAATATCATTTTTGCATAAAAATGATAACTTTGAAATACTGTTTGGTGCATGAGTCACCTGTCATTCAAAAATTTTTAACTTGATGCTAAATATTCAAGCCAATAAAAGTTAGAACTCAGAACTAGAACATTCTTTTGTAAGAATTTTTAAAAAGTGTACTTTGCTTTATAAATATACAGCTATATTTTGAAATGCATACGTATTCTTAGTTAATATAGGTGTTTGTTTATTTTCAATGATGAAAACCAAAACTCATTTAAAATAAAAATTGAGAATGTTATGGTCTTAATAATAATGCCCCAAACATGGGGAATGTATGCTATGTTGTCAGATTTACAAAGATTTATAATTTGCTGGATTCAAAGATATAACATTTCAGATGATATTCGATATGTATTTGATTTTCTTTCTACTTCAGTTACTTTATCGTCTTTAAAATGTTGTCTAGATGTAGCAAGTTATGATAATGAAAACAATAAATTTGAAGCATTATAGAGTAAATGAAGTTCCCCTCTGACTAGTTTTTTATTGGTTAATCTATATGGATATATGGTGGAAAGATAAAGGACTTTTAAGTTAACTAGAGTTACTTTGAACATCAGTTTATCTGTCTGAAAAACAGAGATCTAATAAAGCTATTTTGCATGGTTTTTGTAGGTCTTTTATATGGCACATAAAAAAGATCCACAAAATTTAATTCCCTCCTTTTCTGCTATGCCATACAAAATTTATAAAAATAAAAATGTTCCATAGTCTATCCAGATTTTTTCTGGATTTAGTTGAGTAAAGTTATTTATAACATATTCCCTATATTTGATCCACTTAGATCACTAGAATATACGTAAAGAATCAATAAGAGGAGAAAGTCCATAGGAGTTATTATAATTATTATTATTATTTACAATGGAGCAAATGTTAATAATTGGCTGGGAACATGTTTTATCAAATTATAACACCAACTTTTTATCACATATGATATGAAGATAGACATTTATAAATTTGTTAGTTGTTTCTGTTATTTGGAGATTATTAACATGGCAAACAAATAAGATCTTTCTACAAAATTAAAAAGCTATCTTAAAAAACTAAAATAGGAAGTTATAATAGATATGGGGCCAAGATGTAATGCTCAGGTCAACTGACATAAATGACAGAGTATTTGATTTGTTAATAACATGGTTTCCCCTCCCATTTATGGCAACTCATGCCATAATTTCTTATATATTTTTTCTTTCCCTGCAAGCAATGTGTTGCTTTTAGATGTTATTTGACTTGTTAAGAGGTAGTCATTCTGCTCAATGTTTACATTTCTTCTGAGTTATCCAATTTTTTTGGCATACATTATTTATAGTAGTTTCTTATGATCCTGTGTATTTCTGCAGTATCATTTGTAATGTCCACTCATTCCATTTCAGATTTTGAGTCCTTTCTCTTAGTTTAGCTAGAGGCACATCAGTTTTGTTTATCTTTTTGAAAAACCAGATCTTAGTATTGTCGATCTTTTCTATTGTGTTTCTTGTCTCAACGTATGTTTACTGATTCCTTTGCCATCTTTATGACAAGTTTCTTAGTTGTTTGGTCTTTTGTTCTTTTTTAGAGTCTGTTCTTGAATCTGTGATTTGATGCTTTTCATTAGTTTTGGGAAATTCTTAGCAATTATATTTTCAAATAATGCCTCTCTTTCTTTAATTTTTGGAATTCCTTCTGGAATTCCAATTCAAGTTATGCCATCTCACCAGATCTGATGTCTCCTTACACTTTCTTCTATTTTTTTATTTTTATATATTCTTCTATTTATCTTCTATTTTTATATATTTATATTTAGATTTTCTATAGACTGCTTCTTTATCCTATTTTGTAGGTAATTTCTTCTGACCTATCACCAGTTCGCTAGGGACTTAGTTTCAGTCATGATAGATTTTAATTTCAGAGTTAGTTTTATCTAGTTGATTCTTTCATAAATACGCAATGTTACTTTTTATAGTTCTAGTTCCTTGCTGAAAATATCATCTTGCTTTTATTGACATAATCGTAGTAATTATGGTTTAAAAAAAATTCTCTGGTAATTCTTTTCCTTGGGGAACTGATGGGTCTGTTTCTGTTGTCTGTTATTTATGGTGGTTCTTATTCATGTTATTATAGCTCTTTTTTGTCTGGTTAGGTTTGATCGTGTGCTAAGTATTATGTTTATAAAATTATTCATAGAAATAATTTAAGGTCTAGGATGATGTTGTCATCCTTTTGAGATGATTTTTTTTCCTCTGTCACTGCCAGGCATCCAACAAAGTAGCAATTTTGGATGATCTTAATCCTACTTCAGTATGTGAAATTTTCTGTGCGGCTCAGATAGCTCAATGCATGACGGGAGTCAGTGCGAAGCCCATTTTACTTCCAGTTTATCCTTTCATAGAAGTTATAGTCTTTTTTTTTTTTTAAAGATTTTATTTATTTATTTGACAGACAGAGATCACACAAGTAGGCAGAGAGGCAGGCAGGGAGGGGAGAAGCAGGCTCCCTGCCGAGCAGAGAGCCCCATGCAGGACTCGATCCCAGGACCCTAGGATCATGACCTGAGCCGAAGGCAGCGGCTTAACCCACTGAGCCACTCAGGCGTCCCGAGGTTATAGTCTTTTGACATCTCAGTCATACCCCCAAGTCCTCCACATCTTGCTCTCTGACTCCAGGAGGTTGTCAGGAATACAGCTGAGTCTCTTAATCAGATCAGAGCAGCTCAGAGCAGTAAGTGGCCTCAACTCTGTACTCACCCCTTTCGTTTTCAGTCTATTTTGGCTCAGCGATTCCTGTGCTTTTAGAAAGATATTAGTTATAGATCATCCAGCTTTTTTTTTTAAGTTCATAGAAAAGATTTTAGAGTTATCAGTGGGAAGCTTGGTCTTAATTAACTAGTGCACCATTACCAGAAGTGCAAGTCCCTTTACAGTGCTTGTTTACATTGAACTGAAAATAAGTCTCTAGGTGGTTCTTTGCAGGAAAACACAGACATAAAAGTAACATTTTATTTTATTTTTTGTAAAATTTTATTCTATATTGAAAATTAAAAACAAGCCTCCGTGGCTAATTTTTAAAAATATTTTTGATTCCTCCTTGTTAGTTCAAATTAAGATCTATTCTTACTCAGAATGTCTCCGAGTAGATGATTCCATGTAAACCGAAGGCTTTACAGGAATCTGTATATCTGATAACTAGTTAATTTCTTTTTTTTTTTTTAAAGATTTATTTATTTATTTGACAGAGATCACAAGTAGGCAGAGAGGCAGACAGGCAGAGAGGGGGAAGCAGGCTCCCTGCTGAGCAGAGAGCCGGATGTGGGACTTGATCCCAGGACCCTGAGATCATGGCCTGAGCCGAAGGCAGAGGCTTAACCCACTGAGCCACCCAGGCCCCCCAAGTAGTTAACTTCTAAGGCAAAGCACTAGCGGGTGTACAGATGACCATAGTGCTCTGATAGAAATACGACTTATAATACATGTTTAAAAATTAGAGGTAGATTTGAAACCTCCTTTGCTCTTTTTTTAAACTTTTTTTAAAGATGGAATAACGTTAAGTGTCAGAAAATAGCATTACAGTAATTAGATTACGTCTAATAAGAGGACTTAAAAGGTTAGTTTTTGTCTAAAGTGTAAAATTTGATTTTACATCTTCCATTTAGCAGGCATCCATGTGCATTGTAACTAAAATGTCAAGGTCATGATAAGCTACAATAAAATGATGTATTTAAGTTTTTTAAAATAAAAAAGCTACAATTTACTTTATCACTTGTATAGGTATAGGAGCAGTGTGAAGGAAATAGTGTGGTGTCTAAATGGGGTGTCTTTCAATTGGATAGGGGCCCCCAAATGTGGGGCATGATCAGGTGGACCCTACGTAGGTGAAAGAATTCACCTGAGGCAGAACAAAAGAGACAAGTTTACTGAATACAGGGCAAAGGGAGCCTCAGGCAGGATAGCGGAGAGACTCTGCGAGGAGGCAGTGGGTGGGGGCTGCCTTTCAAGATGGAAGATGACGTGGTATGGCGACATATGGAATTCTCCCTTTCTGGGCAACTGTGCCTGGCTGTAAGTAGCCCATTGGTTAGTTAAGACCTATGGATATGTTGAGGTGGGTTCCCGGGGGGACCTTTTCTACATTCCATTGCTCCAGCCTGTTTGCCTGAAAGTGGCCTCCACAAAGAATACATGTGTTTGAGAGAAACCAATTCATTAGCTTTAGAGCGAGTGTATCTTTAAATATAGCTTCATCATTTATTGCCAAGCCTTGTGCTCCTTTGTTCCCTCTCTTGGGTCACACGGTTACAATATATTTAGATTTTCAGTTTTGTGAGACCACACTGCATATCTTCACTAGCAGAAGTGATTCTGTTGATGATCATATAGGTCAGAGGCAAGTCAGTGAAAAGTATTTTGGGCATCCAGGGTTACAAAATCCCTCGCTGCCTTGCGTGCAACCTTATAATGTATATAAGGACATTATATACTTACAATGAGGACCAGGGAGTAGAGAACCAACTTGGGCATACATAGAAAAGATTAATTAGCAAATGTGAATTTGAGAAAAGCTTAGTTGGTAAATACTTAGGCATTAAGGAAATTTTACCATTTCAAACATTCTAAAATCTACTTACCCTTGAATAACAAAACATTTGCCTTTTTTGGTTTCTTTCTCCTTTTCCTTTGTTCAGAAAAAATATTGAGTTAAAAACATTTTAATGCTAGGGACGCCTGGGTAGCTCAGTTGGTTAAGCAGCTGCCCTCGGCTCAGGTCATGATCCCAGCGTCCTGGGATCGAGTCCCACATCGGGCTCCTTGCTCTGTGGGGAGCCTGCTTCTCCCTCTGCCTCTGCCTGCCACTCTGTCTGCCTGTGCTCACTCTCTCTCTCACAAACAAATAAATAAAATCTTTAAAAACAACAACAACAACAAAACATTTTAATGCTATATTACAGATAATCGGATTCCTGGGGTACCGAGGAGGGCTTCCAGAGCCAAGCACTCTTAACAGAGTAATCTGAATCTCTATAGGGAAAAGGAAGAAGATAATGGGGTAAGAGGTTTAAAGGAGGAGTTAGAGGAAAATATGTAGCAAATAAGAAGAAGAAATGTTTACAAACGGCTGCGGATGGTGCAGTAATTACCAACGCATAGGAAAGGGCAAGAACAGGGAAAGTGGGGCAAGCTGATTTGTGTGTCATTTTTGCTGAAGGCTGGAGAGGAATAAAAGAGTAACAAAGGCAAAGGATTATGCCAGTGGCTCCTTCAGGGGACATTGTATCTGTGAATTGCACCTACTTTTTCAGGGTTACAGGGAAAGAAAGGACAGCATAGACTGTTACACAGACAAAAATATGTGACTCATGGAAGTCAATAGATGTTTGATTATAGTTCATGGGGCTTCATCATTATGCTGCTAACTGCAGAGAACAGCTACAGTCAGAGCTACTTGTAGGTTTTCTTTTCCTTTTTCTCCCCTCTCCCGCCAGTTCTGAAGTGTTGTTGAAGAGTATTGTGGAAAAGGTAAGAGACCAGGTATCCAAAGGATGGGGTCTCGTCCTCCTTCGGGAGTTGAGTGATGTGTCAGCCTCAATGGTAGTTTCTGTGGCTATAAAGTTGATGATGACAAGATGTTTTAGGTTAAG
Source organism: Taxidea taxus jeffersonii (assembly GCA_003697995.1). Classification (NCBI taxonomy): domain Eukaryota; kingdom Metazoa; phylum Chordata; class Mammalia; order Carnivora; family Mustelidae; genus Taxidea; species Taxidea taxus. Next base: position 25,971 of record RCUC01136109.1, read on the forward strand.
CTGAAATATTTTTGAAAATGCTTTGAAAAATACACAAAATATAAACTTTTATTTCATTAACTACTTATGAGAAGCAGTATGTTATAGAGTTTTAGAGATCTAAGTGTAAGTCCTGGCACTCCCCTGTACACTTAGGTCTAGTTACCTAATTGCTCTGATTAGAAATATTCTGATTTATCCAGTAGAGACATAGTAACTCCACTCAACAGATTGTGAGAATTAAATGTGGCACTGCATGGGAAGAATTCGGTGGGTTACTTGGCATGCAGTAGGTGATCAGTGTGAGCTCTTTCCTTTACGTGGTGACATTAGAAATTTGTACCATGGCCATCAGTCAATTTGTGTAGATCCATTTCTTTATCATTATGTATACACACACTTCATTTGCAATATAATATAGTTTGTTCTTATATCCTTATAGCTTATGTATCATGAAATACTGTTATCTGCATATGTCTGTCTCTCTTTTCTTTTTTTTTTTTTTTAAAGATTTTATTTATTTATTTGACAGACAGAGATCACAATTAGGCAGAGAGGCAGGCAGAGAGAGGAAGGGAAGCAGGCTCCCTGCTGAGCAAAGAGCCCAAACCCAGGACCCTGTGGTCAAAACCTGAGCCGAAGGCTGTCTGACTGTCAATGAATGCTAGGCTACTGAAGGTTGATATTCACTTTACATTCCCCATCATGCGTAGATCATAGGCAGTTTGTTAATAAAGGTTCCCTGTATTAGAAGGGTGAGCAGTCAGGCTCTGCATGAAACTTCTGTGCCTGGTAGTATCTTCAGTTTGATTCTAAAGAATGGGTGTCATCTGTACTACATAATGGGTGGTTATTTAGAAATTCAAACTTTTTTGATTCATCTATTTTTGGATTTTGTCTTCATGCATGTACAGGTAAGCAGTGTCTTCAATGGGTAGAATAGGGTTCTGGGGATCTTTGTAGTGTTGCTGCTTTGAAGTCTTCCTCTCTAGATCCTCTTTTAAAGGGTTCACTTGATCAGGTCAGGCCTTCCCAGAATAATTGTTTTATTAACTTATTACTAATATTTTATATTAATATTAATATTTTATTAAATATTTTACTTAATATTAATATTTTATGAACTTATTATTTATGAACTTATTATTAAATTATTAAATTATTATTAAATTATTAATTAAATTATTATTAATTATTAATTATTAATAACTAATTAATTATTATTATTATTATTAATTATTAATTAAATTATTAAATACTTGTACAAAACCCTTCACCTTTGCTACATGACATAATCATAGGAGTTATATTCCTTCACCTTTGCCTTTTTTTTTTTTTTTCTTCGAAGCAGTTACAGATCCTACCCACATTCAAGGGGAGGGGATAACACAAAGATATGACTAGCAGAGGGTGGGAATCATGGGGCCATCTGAGAATTCTGCTTACCACGGTATTGATATAATTTTGTGTCTCCAACTGTAAATAATATTAACAAATAAGAACTTCTGTGACTTGAGTTCTAGTTTGTGGATGCATTACATTTTGCATTAGAATTGTTTAGACTGAATCTATTACCTTTTAGATTCCGTATAGAACCCTGGCCCAGAAGTAAGAAACAAAAAGCAACTAATCTAAAGAAAAGTCCAGATGAATAGAAACATTTAGAATTAAACAAATGGTAGTGTTTGCCTTTTTGTTTATTAGGTTTGTGCCTTTTTGGTTTATTTTAGAGAGCAGGAGATAAGAGTTTTTGAAAAATTCCTGGTTTTGCTCTCTTGAATTGAATCTGGTGATCATTTTAATGGGTAGTAATTTTGATTGACATTAAACAGCAAAACCGAAGGGGAACTGAAATTGCATTATAGTATGATGAACATTATTTTTATTGATGATCATAACCACCAAGAAAAATACTGGGACACTTATACAATGTTTTTACTTTGTGTTTAAGAAAATGCTTTTATATATCTTTCTAAAATAAGTATTCAAAAATGGAATTGCAAAGGAAAACATATGCCCACAGAAAAACTTGTATAAGAATGATTATAGGTACATTATGCATAATAGATAAAAAGTGGAAAGATCCAAATACTTTTCCATTGATAAATTCCTAAATGAAATGTAGTATAGACATACAACGGACTATTATGTGGCAATAAAGAGGAATGAGGTGCTGGTACAGGTTACAACATGAGAGAACCTTGAAAATGTTATGCTAATTGAAAGAAATCACAAAACAGCACCTATTGTATGATTTTATTTATACGAAATGTCCAGATTAGGCAAAGCCATAGAGACAGAAAGTAGATTAGTGGTTGCCTAGGGCTGGTGAGGGGAGGAAGGTTGTCAGGGGAAGGAAATTGCCTACAGGCACAGGGTTTCTTTTTGGGGTGCTGAAAATGCTTTGAAAGTAATTGTGGTGATGGTTTCACTACCCTGTGAATATTCTTAGAGACTGTTGAATTGTACACTTTAAATGAATGGATTGTATGGCGTGTGAATTATGTCTCTATAAAACCAAAAAGCATGCAGTTGTAAGGCATTCTAGCATTTTGAAGCAACCAGTGTGTTTACTGCTCTCCTTACCTCTCCTGACTTTGTTCTGAGCGTTTTTTTTATAGTGTGGCATGTTCCATCTGCCAAGGCGTGTGTATCCAAAATTGAAAAGTGTAATTCTGTATTGATGAATTTTCAGTGAGAATGAGTGGAAGTATGTGAGAGAATAATTGTTGTCCAGGGCTTTTATCATATTTGGTCAAAAGCAGTATACAGTCCTCTTGGAGTAAAGTAAGAACAAAAATACGTTGTGTATTTGTTAAATACTTCAAGATCTATTTCTATTAAATTAAATTTAGATATAAACTCTGATTACATGAATAAGATTTCAGGAACACCCCAGATCACATGTTATCAATTCAAAATTGTAGTCTTAACAATTTTTAATTTACATTGTATAATTTTCTTTTCTTGTTGCTGCTCATTAGGAGCTTTTAAATTGTTTCTCTTCTAGTATAAGCATAGAAAGGCAAATAAGAATAATATTTAATGACAATGTTGATGAAACAGAATGGGTGGAAGTCTTTCTTCTGACTAGATTCAGAGAAGAAATTTTTAAGACAGTCTGAACACTTAGCTTCTGTTTCGAAATCTTTTGTGAAATTTTCTTGGAGATTTTCTTAGAATGCCTCTGAAAATGTACTGCTTTGCCCTTTAGCACTATTTGTTTATGGATCTCTGAGGAATTCGTTAATATTTTTAGGATTTCTGTTTGCTGGTTTCATGCCCATTTTGCAGATTGAATTACTTAAACTGCATAGCTAACATGATTTTTCTAAGACTGAGTAGGCAGTAGAGATGTTGAAACTTAAGGTTTCAGTAACAAACGATGTTTTTTTCACTATAAATGAATATTTTAGTGCATTAGGATACTTTCCTTCAGGCAACAGAATTTTATTTAAACTTGCAATATTCATAAAGCCAAACATGTAAGAGACAGCACCCTGTCTCTTACTTTTCAAAAGTAAAAATAGTAGTCTTAAGAAATATTCTTTATGGGGACACCTGGGTGGCTTGGTGGGTTAAGCTGCTGCCTTTGGCTCAGGTTCATGATCCCAGGGTCCTGGGATCGAGTCCCACATCTGGCTCCTTGCTCAGCGGGGTGCCTGCTTCTCTCTCTGCCTCTGCCTGCCACTGTGCCTGTTTGTGCACTCTCTCTCTCACTCTGACAAATAAATAAATAAATAAATAAATAAATAAATAAATAAATAAATAAAATCTTAAAAAAAAAAAAGAAATACTCTTTATGGAGATTGTCTATTCATTAATAACTATTTTTAAGTGAATAATATTCTGACTCTATAGAGTGCTCAATTTCTTCCCAATGCTATGACCTAATATGAGTAATTGAGTGGTGTGTACATTCTTGATATCATAGATAGTTGCTAAAGAGACCCTAAGAGACTGTCTAGGCTCTTGCCTTATCTCTGGGTATGTTAAATCTAAATTGCTTTAGAGATTGTTTTGTTTCCTATGGTAAAAAACATTGTTTAAGTGTTCATTTTTTCCCCAAACTGTATATAAAATAACCAAATCTCTTTATTCATTGTTTGGAGGAGACAAATACAGAGTGGCTCTCTAGACTCCTTAAAATTCTAATTTATTATAATTGGTTTGTATTTAAAAGAGATTTTTTTCTAAGGAGATGGAAGTTTGTTTTGTTCTAAGATTATCTGCCAATAATTGCTGGGACTGGAAGTCATTCTACCCAGTCAGTGTAGGTATGCTGTGTTACAAACATGATATAGTATTAGTAATAAAATCCAACTACTTTCTGCTTGTTCCTAATTCTCTTGTTTCCCTGTGTCCCTCCCCACCCCCCAGACATCTTGAGCCATGGTTAATCAGATTCTCATATGATCTGCTAGTCAGGTGGAGGCTTGTATATTTCAAATTGAAATGAGTACATTTCGGCCTTGGCCACCATAGGATCTTTCAAAGCCATGTACATATTTTAAAATTTAGCTCTTGGTCTTATTAAATCCATAATCCAGTTTCTTTATACAGGCACTGAACCAGTGAACAGATGTTCAGTAAGTTACCTATTGGTCCCTACACGGAAAAACCATTGTTACCTCTGTATGTCCTAATTAAAGCTTCTTGGAGGTGTCTATTTTGTTTTGAGGTGGGTATTAATGATAAGTAGGAAGTTAATGATGATGATTCTGAGGTTGACAAAATGTTTCTCTTTAACTTCCAGTGTAAAGGAAGGATAGGTGTGAACCTGGTAGTTTTGGTAGTGTGTTCCTTCTCTGCTTAGCTATGCGTCCTTGTGGGAGCCCCAGTTGCTAATCTCATAATTTGTTCTTGCATATTAAATGAGAACTAAAATATTATGCATGCTATTGCTCACAGTGCCTCACTTGCCTTTTAGGGATCTCCCTATAACAGTTTATTTTAACTTCTTATATCCTGTTTCATGTTTGAAGGGACTGAAACAATTTTTAAAATGCCAGAACTAAGTTTCCCAGAGGAAAACAGCTACTTAGTAAACCAATTTAAGGGAGTATCCTCTTTCCTCTCCCCCTGAAAAGCCCCCAAAAACACTGAAGTAAAGAATGAAATGTTTATCTTAGCTCCTTTTGTGCTTATGCTCACTCATCTTTTTCTTTGGTGGCTAGGTGTTAGAATTCCATTTTTTCTACAGGCATTTTAAGGGAGTATTTCCCACTATTTTTGTTCCTTCTGAATTTTTGCTTTACCTTTTTGAAGGCCATATGTTAAGCTGTGATATAATATTGTGATTATTGAATCCCAATAGACTGTAAAATCCAACACTCCCTTTTCACATATTTGAATATAGACTTAATCCTTGTTAATGGACAAAGATGCTATAAAGTGGAGGAAAATATAAGTTACAAAACTGGTTGAAGGAGGCAGAGGCCAGGAAATTTGGGGGCCAGGTGGTAGTATGGAAGAAGCATGAAACTCTTGGAACATGTGATTGCTTTATCTCTATTGCAAAGTATTACAGAGTTGGGACCGTAATTAAAATTAGTTTTTATCTGTACCTTATTTTTGTTTCAGTTTCCAGATATGTTGGTAAAACAACATAATCTTGTCAAATTATTGCTATACTGTAATATATGAATTTTTTTAACATTGTTAACAGCTGTTGGTTTAGTAAGAGGATTTGATATTTACATAGAAATGTAAAGGCTGTATATTCCATTATCCATATATGTTTTTTAATTAATAGATCCTTATAACATTTTTTTCATCCTACCAAGAAATTTTTTGAGGCAAAGGAACATGATCTTAAAGAGCATTTCTTAATTAGATTTGCTTTATTACACTAGTGAAATATTAGGCTTCATTTAGGGAATATTTTTAATGGTGGCTATGGCCTACTGGACATAGAAAAAGTAGAAACGAGAAGCTCTGGGATTCTAACTCTGATTCTTCTTTTTTGATCTTGCATTGTAGTATTGTTTTTTAAACAAAATACATGAGAATTTTGGCTGTCTCTATTACTTAGTCCGTTTGTACCGCTGTAACAAAAATACCATAGACTGGGTGATTCATAAACAACATAAGTTTATATCTCACAGTTGTGGAAGCTGGGACGTCCAAGGTCACAACACTGACAAAGTCAGTGTCTGGTGAAAGCCTGCTTCCTCATTCATGGAGAGCTGTCTTTTTGCTCTGTTCTCACCTGGCAAGGGGACCCTGACCTCTCTGGAGTATCTTTCATAAGGTTGCTAAATCCCATTCATGAGAGCTTCACCTTCATGAGCAAATAACCTCCCAAAGGCCTACCTCCAAATACCCTCAGACTGAGGATTAGGTTGCAACATATGAATTTTGGGGAGACATAACCATTCAGTCTATTGCAATGACTGTGTCACAAAAGTTAATATGAAACAATAAACAGAACAGTCGAAACTTTTGTACAGTTATTGACAAAATACCTACAAGTTACCTGGGCCAGCAAATAATTAGAATAGCATTTGTGTTTAAATCTTGGTAAATTATAATGCTTTATAAGTAAAATTGGATATTTGATGTTTAATGAGTGAACCAATAGGAAAGCATTTTTAGAATTTGTAATCAGACATGATTCATACCAGAGCTATTATTGATTCCATTACAGTGACTTTGTGTAAATAAACTCCCCTAGTATATTTAGAGACTATGATATCCATTGCTAGACTAAACTAGATCATTTAGATTGGTAGTTCACTTTTGAAATAGCCTTTTCCTAAAAATTGCTCTTTTGAAATGTACTGTGGAACATGAAGGGTTTATAAATGGGAAACATCGACTTCCTATTGTCTAAATTTAGTGGGGATTTTATCATTCTTGTAGGTCTTTCTAATTTTTTAGGGGAGTGAGTTGATATAACATCAGAAAATTATAAGTTGTTTTTACAGGCAAATTTAGGTCTCTTAGCTGACCTGTATTTCATATTCATGTGGTTTTATTTTTACACATCGTTTTCCTAGTGGAAACATTTTTTGTGTGTGAGATTTTGAAGTTTTGAGAAACAGTCTAAGAAGAAGCGACAATACCAAAACATTGTATTTAATATTTTGACATTTATTTCACTTTAATGAACATACTACAATTAAGTCTTGAAATCTACTCCTAGAAAAGTTTGTATGATGTTTCATATGCAAATTATTTCAGGAACTTAAGAATGTATTTCTATAAGCAGAATTATAGGAGCATAACTGAAATCATCCCATGAAAGACAGGTTTAATCCCAAAATAGCAGCAGCTTTTGGTAAATGCTACTTAGAATGAGTACATTTTTTTTCACTTAGAATTGATGATAAAGGAAATAGTCTTGCAATTTAACTTTTTTGAAAGAGGTTATTTTATTTATTTTTTGGATTTATTTTTATTTTGGATTTATTTATTTATTGGATTTTACTTTACTTTCCAGGACAATAATTCTGATGACAAATGTAGAAGATCAAATTTTAGCCTGGGCTATGGCATGGAGAGAGTCTTATTTTAAATGGCGCCTGCTGTGGTATTCTGTATCACTAAGTATGATATATATGTTCTAATCTTGGTTAAATCATTTTGTTTATGTAGTTAAATTCTGTGTGTAAAGTGGCAGTTATTTTCACAGAAAGAAGAGGAAATGGGGGAAAATAACATAGGTGAAGTCCTATGAGAAGCACGTTTGAATATTGGTTTTAACTTTCATGTTGGGTTCTAAGGATTCCAATTAAGGACTGAATATATCATAGTAGAAACTTAATTCTCAAAGAGGGATCAAATCCTTATTTTTACTTTTGTGAATAAACTCCATTTTAGGATAAAAATTAAGGATTTTGCATATGCAAACTTTCACGTTTAACGCTGAGCCATAGAAAATTGGTTCCTGTAATTTAAACAGTTGGGTTTGAGGTAGCTAGATAAAACTAGAAGGAGCCCAGGGGCCATTTTTGCAGTACAGTTTGTCTGTTGGTATGTCATGATCATCCAAACGCTTGCTTTTTCTTTGTTCCAATTCAGATCTTTCTGTGGAAACTCTTAATATAGCCTTTGAAAAGCTACTTTGTTTATGAAAATTGTTTTATTGAGGTAGCATTATTTGTGATTTTCCTCCCCTTATCTACAAATAAGCAATTCATGCTCTCAGGTATTTCAAATTCCATGTTAAAAAAAAAACCCTAATAATGAACAATCACAAACATCATATACTTGTGACATAGGCACCTCTGAACTGAGATTTAAAAAAAGCTGTATTACCAACAGTAATTGGTAACAATGAAATATTTTTGAGAATATCAAAATTAGCATGAAGTTTCCTCATGACAGAATATTGTACCAAAGAGAATTTTAGAAGCTTTGAAATGATACTCTTCTTTGTTAGAGTGCCAGTTCCTTTGGTATGTGTTTCCTTTTGTCACCTGGGGCAATTTTTCCAACACGTAACACATGTGATGTTTTTTTCTGCATTTGGAATAATCAGCTTTTCCCTGTGCTCATTAAAGGGAAAAAAAAAACTGCAGCCAAGGTATTAGCACAAAGCAAGGTATTAACAGTGCCCAATCTCTACCAAATACCAAGTTCCTTTGTCTATTACCTAATTAACATACTTTAATGAGTTCACCAAGTTTAATGAATACTTCATGTAAAACTCAGCACTTTCTACCTCCTAGATTAATCTGACACCTGATGTAACAGATCTGGCTAGATATTATGAATAATTCATGACCTAGTATTTCTCAAATAACAAATAATAAAGAATATGAAACATTTAATATGGAATGAATTCTTAAAGATTTGCTATACACTTCTTGAACATAGTATAATTTTTTCCAGCATCTATTGAAATGCATGTTCTAGTTAATAATAGCTTGAAAGAAACAATGTAATTTATGTAAATATATTTCTGTTCATGCTAATGATTTTTAAAATGCAATGAACCATTTAATAGTAAAACTCACTGCTTATAAGTTATATTCTATAAATAGACTTGGTTACTTTGACACTGTTGGGTTGGTCTACAAAGCTTTTTTATTTCTATGATGTGAATAATAAACATTGCTTTTATAAAAAATGACTTTTTGAACTGTTGAAGTTAGAATATTCATAAAGATATTGATAATTTTTATTGATTTGTATTGACATGTAGTTTGTATATTCATATCTACGTGAAGCATTTCATTTACCATTATATTTGAGGGTATAATAGGTCTGAGAATTTTAAGCTCCTGTCTTAAGGTAACATCTGGATGTTATAATCTTTTCCCCCCGATTTTCTTCATCCTACTGAAAAAACAAAACAAAACAGAGGAGCTGAGAAGTATGGATAAATTGTCTAATTTTTTGATGTTATTTTTGCAAATATTAAAACTATTAGTGAGTATTAATTTTGTGTTCCAGGCTCTGTTCTAGGAGCTGGTGAAACAGATGAAAATCAACCTCTCTGTCCTCAAGGAGCTTAGACTCTAATAGGGATGGCAAGTTAACAAATAATTGCAACACAGTTTGACAAGACCTTTCATATCATACTTAATCACTTATGATTAAGGAACAAGAAGAAAGGTCTAATTTGACCTTGCACAAAGTAGAATATGAAGACATTGTGCATCCCTACTACATTTTCAGCCATATGTTCAGTATAATCTATAACCATACGCTAAAGTGGATTTTAAAAAAAAATTTATTTATTTATTTGACAGAAATCACAAGTAGGCAGAGAGGCAGGCAGAGAGAGAGGGAAGCAGGCTCCCTGCTGAGCAGAGAGCCCGATGCGGGACTCCATCCCAGGACCCTGAGATCATGACCCGAGCCGAAGGCGGAGGCTTAACCCACTGAGCCACCCAGGCACACCTAAAGTGGATTTTTTAACAAGTCAAAATATATCTATCACAATGTGTTGCTATCAGTTACTTGGAGAAAAAAAAATTCCAGTAATACTGTCATCAAACTATTTTCACTCCTCTTTTGAACTTGTATTTGAATTTGTATGGCAAACTATTTTGACTGTAGTAGCAGATTTTCATGCTCTGAGAGTAGGTTTAGTTTTTTAAAAAACCAAAAATTATCTGGAACAAAATTTGTCATATATAGTAGCTGAATAACAGTGCAAAGTTAGTTTTGTTGTCACTCAAAAATAATAGAACAGGATAATAATAGAATAATAAAATACAATAATAGGTACAACCATCAAACAAGAGTGTCACTCTGAGGCGATGAGTCTCATTTTCTTCTCTCCTGGTAAACTTGACTCTGAAGGCAGTTTTGAAAGAGCTATTATCAACATATATTGCACTGTATCAGCATTGCTGATGTAAGTTGCTTTACTAATAGAAAATTTACAACTGAGGCATGTATATGTTAGTTGACTAATAAATAACTCTATCTACAAAGCTTTACAATACCTCACTGATTAGAGGAGGGCGTGCCAGATTTTCTTGAGCTCTATTCTGGTCTGATTATATGCCTGGACTTGAGTATTTAAGAGGAGGGCAGCTATGGTTGAGGAGGCAGGTAAAAAAGTGAATGAATATGCCACCAAGGAATGGATGAAGAGATCAAGAATATTTAGTCTTGGGAAGAGAGAATTTAGAAAGGTTATGATAGCTGTTTGAAATTATCTGAAGGGCTTTCACATGAAGAATTAAGTTTATTTTGTGTATCACAAGAGAACAGCCCTAGAATTTTGAGTGGTGATACAGAGGAACAGCTCATCCTGAATGCAGCTTCAGAAGGAACGAGTTCCTCATATTGGAAGTATTCAAGTGGAGAACATGTGATCACTTGATTATACTGTAAAGGGAACTGAAATATTAGATGATGGTGTTTTATCAACTCTGGGATTCTATCTTTGACAGCTGAAGATTTTCCTCTTCAAAATAGATTTTACTAGTACAAGGAATTCATGACCTCTTTATGTATGTTTTAATTCTTATGTCTTGTTATAATATAGTCTTTTGGAACACATTTCTTGACTTGTTTTTATCCACAGTGAATATGGATATGTCTATTTTTTCTCTTTGTAGAGGAGTTTTTTATGAAAGATTTCCAAATGGATTAATTTATCCTTGTTCCTGGTTCTCTACATCTAGTTTGTGCACAGAGAAATAGACTGCAGTTTCACCTTTCAATTTATTTCACTTTGAATGTTCTACAAGATGCCACCTTTCATTACTAAATGGAAGCATTGTGTTGTGCTATGAAGTTCTAGCTTTTCATGCTTTATGCTAAGAATTTTGTGTAGAAGGGCTTTTCCCCCTTTTGCATGAATTAGTTTATATCTGCTTCATGTTGAAGCTTGCCTTCTGTCAGTATTTGTGATAAATTAGCTTCTGAATATCACTTGGAATCCTTGATACAAGCTATATGACTATGAAACAATTTTCATTTTATCAGCTGTACAATTTGGTTTTAACCCACTAGGTTGACTGTCTTTTTTTCTTTCTCTCTCTCTCTTTTTTTAAGAAACATGCTAAATTCAATGTCTTTGCTACCAAGTTGCGATTATGGGACTGGGTAGGATTTATGGCCTTTGTAGATAAATATTTCCTATGCAGGAACACTAAAGGATGGATCCAAGTAAAAAGGCACTTGGTCTGTTTCACTTATTTGAGGTTATATATTTTAAAAATACAGATTAGTGTCTTTTTTGGACTGCCTCTTTTCAAGGCTATCCAGGTTAACTTAGTAATTAAATGTGCCATGGTTGCTTTTGGTGCGATTAATTTGGTAGGCAGGTACTGTTACAATGTGAATGTGAGTAACACACTTGGACTTAGAGATCCTCTTATAATGATAGATACCTTTTATCATGTTAAGTTAGTAATAAGAATATCAGAATATCATATGATATGTAAATATAGGGCAGAGTTAATATTTTAAAATATGATTAACCCTCACTATTCATCTAGAGGAGGCAGAGGAAAATATGTTATTCTTATTTTTATTTTAGAGATGAAGTAACTGAACATAATAATAATAAAAAAAAGATAAGGCAACAGATGCTCATTGTTGCTGTCACTGTAAAATAGTAGTATGGTGAGTCATAATTTAGATTACCAACCTAGGCCTCCAACTGGGTGGGTGGCTCAGTGAAACTGACTAGACTCATTCTGAAGCCATGGTCTGATGTGTTCTCCACAGGCTGGTGAAAACTATGACCCCCTTCTCACAGTTGTAAGTGCAGGTTCTGGAGTCAAATGGTTTGAGTTAAAATCCTGATTTTACTGCTTACTGGCTGTAGGTGTTTTGCTGTCTCTCTTATCTTCAGTTTTTGTATCAATAAATTTGTTGTAATAATTCTTGGGTTGTAATGAGAATTAAATGAATTAATACATATAAAATGTAACAGTGCTTGGCACACAGTAGTAAATGATATTATTTACTATTTCATACCCTAGGGTCTTTCACAGTATCTGGTTGTCTGAAAAACAGCCTTCTACATTGCTACTTTTTAAAGACCTCCCTAGTTTCCTCCCTATCAATTTCCTCCCTCCTTCCCTTCCTCCCTTCCTTATTTTTTTCTTATTTTTCCTTCTTTCCTTCCTTCCACAAGCATTTATTGAGCATTTACTCTGCTTAGGCATTGAATATGAACGGAAGAAATTTTTACTTACTCTTGTTTGTTAGATTGAACAGTTTGCTGGTCTAGATGGCAACTTGTTTTGAGTTATTTAGCACTTCCAAAATGAATGAGGCAAGGGTATTGGAAACTTTGATCCCCCAACTCTTCCTGTCTTTCAAGTTTTGAGTCCTTTCTGCTCTTGGCTAGATTTTATCTTATGTCCACATAATTTATCCCATCGCTATCCCCATTAACCTTGCTTTTAGATAATAATGAAGGTCTCAAGACTAATTCTGCTTACTAGTGTTTTTACAGTCTTGTCCAACCCAATTTCTTTTCCTTAGTTTTCCAAAAATTATTTGTTTATTTCTCTTGAGCATGTTTCTCCCCATGCCTTTGCTCACATGGTTCCTTCTACTTGAGTAGAGCATTTCCTGTAGTTAGGAAATTAAATTCTCCAGAGTCCAGATTAAACCTCACTCTTCTGTAAGCTTTCTCAGACCATGCTAAGTTTAAGATATATTTTCTTCCTCTGGGAACCTGTTGTATCTGTCTGAGTCTCCTTATGGTCCTTGCTGAGTATCCTTTGAATGCAGGAACCATTTTAATAATTCTTTGTATCCTTCCTCCCAGCATTTGATACTGAAGAGATACCATGATCATAAATCTTTGGTAAATATCAGTTCATTACATTTGTTGACATGGGGGCAGTTTCTTTATATTACATATCTCAATGTAAAATATAATGTAAATATAAAAATCATCTGAAAATAATTGGACTATGTGAAATTTTTTTTATTGCATTTCAGAGTTCAGGGAAATGCTAGCCTTTAAAATATAACTATAATACTAGGTACTGGGTGGCAGGACATGTAGATAGATAAAAATGGTCTCTGATCTCAAGGTACTTGCAGTTCAGAAAGGCGGAAAAAAGCATAAATCAAGGCAGAAGGTATTAAGCTCTTAAGAAGTGGTAATGTGTTTTGGTGGTGTGGGACTACTTAATTTTGGTTGTGTGAATTAGAGAATGCTTTATCAGTTAAGTTGAACCAAGCTTTAACTCCAGAAAGGAATTTGGTAGAAAGAGAAACAGAGTGTGGACAAACTGTCATGAGCAGAAGTGAAAATAACATGGGTCAAACTGTTTAAGCAGGATAGCCCTGGTGGCCTCTTTAGAGATAAATGAGATTTGAATTACTTGAAAAAGAAACTTTAATTTTATAGTAAGTTTTCTGCTTTATGCATTTTTGGAAATATGAGAAAAATCTGCAGAGTGCCTTTCAAAATTCAATGTTGTTAAAAACCCAGAATTTCTAATAAGAAATGAAGTAACAAATGTCTACTCCCCTCCCTTGTTTTCAGATTAGAGATAGCAGTCTTTCTGATTCACTGAGTTCTTTCTTTGCTTTATTGATTTTTGCATCATCTTTCACTTTCAGGTGTGTTAGATATATGGAAACATTTTATGATTTATTACTTGGCTTTTTGCATTTAGATTTGTGTCATTTCAAGATGATATATAAAGAAGCAGTTCATAATTCAACAAAATGAAAAGCAGCACTAACAATTGAAGTTAATAGGCATTAACGTCATGATCCAAATTATTGATCTACTTCTCAGTCAGAATTAAATCCTAATGCTGAATTATACCAAAGGAAATATGTAACTTTATATTCCTTTAAGCATAAAGAATGCTGTGAAGGGATTTTTCATTTAAATGTAGTTATTTGGGTTATTTTTTTTTTGAAGATTTTATTTATTTATTTGACAGATAGAGATCACAAGTAGGCAGAGAGGCGGGCAGAGAGAGAAGTGGCGGGGCCGGGTGTGTGTGTGTGTGTGTGTGTGTGTGTGTGTGTGTGTGCAGGGCGGGAAGCAGGCTCCCTGCTGAGCAGAGAGCCCGATATGGGGCTCGATCCCAGGACTCCGGGATCATGACCTGAGCTGAAAGCAGAGGCTTTAACCCACTGAGCCACCCAGGCGCCCCTGTTATTTGGGTTATTTTAAAAATATTTGCTCAGAGGTACAAGGTAAAAGGAAAATATCTGAAGATGGTGCAGTTCAGGAAATGAGGGCAGTTATTTTAGGTCTTCCAAAAAAAAAAAAAAAAAAGGCGAACCACTGTGGGGTTTTCTGTCTCAGGCCAATGTTTCTGTCATCTGGGTGCGTTAGTGTAGTGTTATTGCTCTGGGAAAGTGCCTTGGGCAGGGAGCTGAGGAATAGACTCTGTACTAATTATATGCTCAACTGCCCAGGTAATATGGAGGAGCCATGGAATGACTAAGAATGGAATGTGCACCACGGAAGTAGCTATAGCATTCCTGGATGGATGTCGAAAGAGTCTGGGGTTCTATCTGGACTCTCCCTAACTCACTGTACGACCCTGAGATTTTAGTTTTCTGTCTTTAAAATAAAACACACCATCCATTGCCTTGATTTCAGCTGATAATGGGTTTTTTGTTTCATCAGGTCAAGCTGTACTTTGAAATATTTGATAGATATACATCAGTGAAATTATAATCACTCTTTGAATGTTGGCAGTACTTTAGAAAAAGAAGTGAAATTAGCATATATTTTGAATAAATGGCTGGTCTTGGGAGTGGGGAAGGAGGAGAAACATTTTGTCAAAATTATATAAAAGGTGCAACTTGGTAAGATTTTCCTAGCAGCAATGAAGACCATCTACTCTGACAAGCAGATTAAACAAATAAAGCAACTTTGCTTCTATATTTCATTAAAATACCACACAAAAAATTTTAAAAATTGCCTCGAAACTTGGATATAAAACATTTAGGTAGTAATGCATTTTTTTAAAAAAATGAGGATTAGAAATTCATTGTTTACCAGGTCGGTTTGAAGAAATAGAATCTATATTTTAAAATAGATAAATTTCAACAAAATGATCACATTTATTATCAGCTGAAATGGTTAAAAAAACATTAACTGGATAAATATTCATTCAGTGTTTCCTAAGGAGGCAGTGTCATGTACCGAACGAATGTAGAATGTGGCAGATCTGAATTAAGTGGGTGTGAATTTGAAAACCAGAAATAATATTCTGAACCTTAGTATCCTTATCTGTAAAATGGGGTAAAAATTCCCTCCTACTCCTCAGAATTGTGGATTATGGATAGCTCATTTAAAGTGCCTGGTACCTGGTAGTTACTAAATGAATGATGTCTTATAATAGATATTTGATGGATGGTAACTATTATAAATATTTTTGCTGCTGCTGCTGCTAAGCATTGTACCAGTAGTTGAAAATAAACATCTTTCTGTACAAAGGAAAAGGAGTTCCTTTCCATTTTGAATACACTGTTCTAATGAAAGGGA
Source organism: Taxidea taxus jeffersonii (assembly GCA_003697995.1). Classification (NCBI taxonomy): domain Eukaryota; kingdom Metazoa; phylum Chordata; class Mammalia; order Carnivora; family Mustelidae; genus Taxidea; species Taxidea taxus. The sequence continues at coordinate 41,845 of RCUC01136109.1, forward strand.
AGCTATCTCGTTAATCACCTAAAATCATATCATGAAGTGTTTTAATTTTCATGATTAGACATACCATTGTGGTCAAGAGAAGAAATATATGCATGGCCTATTTACATATACCTTAATATGAAAGAAAATAGTCTTCTTTCCCTCTTTTCACTCTTGCTCTTTTCTATAGATATGTAAATAGATTTGTTGTGCACCAACTTGACCCAAGCTGGACACAAGGGTTCTGTCCTGGGGAGTATAGCAGTGAATGAGAAAGAAATGACTCCTGCTGATAGATGTAAAGAACTAGGCGAACTAATTTTGTTAAGGTAATTCAAACATTAAAAAAAGAAACCAAACACCTTTCAGCATGACATATCTCAAAATGGGCAAACATCTAGTACTTGCTTCTCCTTCCAAGTTATAGCAGCTTAATGGGACTTTTAATAAAAAGTTCTTAACATGGCAGACCTATCCCATTTCAATGATCTTAAGAAAATAAAATCCACTTCAAGATTGGAATTGTGGAGTTGCAATTGAAACAGCTTACTGTAGCTGTAATTAACTCTGTGTGACAGTGCCCTGGAAGGCCGGAGCCTATATTATGTGATGAGGGAGTAACTCCCATTTGCCCACTCACTTAATTGTGCCTTTGAACCCGTCTTGAAACCTCATGAGTTTCCTCTTATTCTATTTTTAGATTTGATTTTCTTTATCATAGGCCAAAGATGACCATCATCATGGTGAATCTCTTTCTAACAGAAGGAAGCACACGTAAGGCCTGGCCACACAGTGTCTGCCCAGTTTAGAGGGCTTTGAATAGCAGATAGCACAGACATGGCACCCAAGGGTTCCCCAGACCCTTGTTTTACTCTGGCAGCTTTTTCCAAATAATTTTTCCAAAAATAAAAAAAAATCAGCCTCATTGAACTTTGTTTTTATATTTTATTTGGAAGACAATTATAGGATTTAAAAAACTAAGATGTAAGGGGTGCCTGGCTGCCTCAGTTTGTAGAATATACAATTCTTAATCTCAGGGTCTTGAGTTCAAGCCCCACATTGGGCATGGAGCTTGCTTCAACAACTACAACAACAACAAACCCCCAAAACCAAAAAACAAAACTATGATATAAGAGTAAAGAAACCATAATATATACTACACTTGTTGGCTATGTGACTTTAGGCAAGGCTCTTAACCTCTTAAACTTTCCTTTTTCCTCATCTACAAAATAAAAGGATTCACCTTAGATCTTCTCTAAGTTCCTTTTTAAGCCTCAAAGAATTTTACATCTTTATAATTCCATGAACTCTTTTTTCTTACATTTTCTTTTAAATTTCTACATTTTGTTCATTTAAATGTAAAATGGTTATTTTTCTGCTCCAATTCACTTTTACCAAAAAATCATGAAAAATGTGTAAAGCATATACTGTTTATTTAAAAGACTTATTTTGAAATAAACATCACATATGTTAGCTTTGCTCTTCTATACTTATTTTTTTATTCTTCTGTCACAAATATTTGAGTCCCTCAGTAAAATAATGTATTTTTTTGAATTCTTATTCAAAATTAGAATTCTGTTTTTTTAATTATATAGTCTGGGTTAAACCTCTAGATTAGAACCTGAGGCCAGAGATCATGGATAGATTTCAAAGGTTCCATGAATCACTTGAAATTGTAGGTATAACACTCAGTGGATGTGCCTTGTATACTTACATGGGCAGAGAGCTATCATCAGATTATCAAAAGAGCCTATAATCCCCCCAGATTTAAGAACTACTTACTGCTGCTTCAGGTAGATCAGCAAACAGTGTTACTTTGAGAAATTCCTGGTAGCATTTATAACATAACCGTGAGATCAGGGTGGATAGGAATGATGAGCATATGTCCCTTTTGAGAAGAATATAGGTTCTGTCATGGACCACAGATGCAAATGCTGAAATGTCATTTAAAATAAAATGAAGGTAATTCATTGCCTTTTTTGTTATTCTTTTGTTGGTGTTGGTATGTCAAACTTCTCCTTTTCTCCCTTACTTTTTACTTCATGTACATAGTAATGCTTGATTATCTTTGCTAATTAAGAAACTCACTTGGTAACCAAATTTTTTTCTTTTCTTTTTTTTTTTTTTTTTTTTTTAGAGAGAGAGAGAGCGCGAGCAAGAGCAGGGGAGGGGCCGGGGGTGGGAGAAGGAATCCCAAGCAGGCCCTATGGCCAGTGCAGAGCCCAATGTGGGGCTTGATTTCAAGGCCCTGAGAACATGAACTGAACTGAAACCAAGAGTTGGATGGATGTTCAACTGAATGAGCCACCCAGGTTCCCCCTTTGTAGCCAATTTTTAATTTTAATTTTAACACTTGTGATACACGTATAGAAGTTGTATATTCTAGAGGCTAAGACATTTGAGTTTTGAGAATCATTGCAAAATAATTTGAGTGTGACTAAGTATTACAAAATAGAATGATCTGTCCCTGGACTTTGGAGAGTATAATTATATATAAGTACTGGGCTGGAGCTAGGTTCTAGAACCAAAAAAATCTCTAAAAAACACACAAGCAAAAAAATGATCTTGAAATATGATGTCAGATATGTTGAAAAATACTGATATCATAAATTGACCTTAATTTAAAATTTCTGGGGATTACTTTTACATTGAGTTTCTTCAGAAAAAGATAATCAGGTATTTTTAGAAAGTGCTAGGCTGCCATGTTTTTGCACTGATGTTTGTGGTTCTATGTAAATGGTGCCTTCTGGAGTTGTGCTGTGTGGTGACCATGGGTAAATGCCAGATGCATTTCTTTTAGCCTATTAAATTCTGAGAAACCCTGCAGTAACAGTTTTAATTTTGTTTATTGATTATACAGCTTAAAAAATTTGTATCTAGTGAGGTTAGTGTTCTTCAGAACACCAGACAATAACTACACCAGGATTTGACCAAATAATTTACTTTTGAGGTATAGAATGCTATATACCTTGAAGTGTTCAGTTCAGTTTAATGGATTGGGCAAATTTTCTGTAGATAATTTTCCTAGAACCACTTTAAATTTTTGGTCAGATAGTGGTAGGTAACGTTGATCAAGCACTTATTATGTATAAGTCACAGTCCTAGTTATGTGAAAGGTGCTTTTGCTATTTTTATTTATATATGAGAAAACTGATATGTAGAGAAATCAGATGACTTGACAAGATTTGGCACAGCTGACCAATGGTGGAGGCAGAAATGAACCTGGATGATTTCACTATTATACATGGAACATAATCTATTTGTTTTCCAACCAAATCTCTAATTCTTATCATGGCAATAGTGTGCTACTTTTAGAGGAGGTCACGGATGCAGGGTGGGCAAAGTGTATGTCCCGAAATAACATAGTCTTCCCTTTCCTCATTTGCTGTAATCATGATCTCTCTCAGTTTCCAAAGGCTTAGGCTGGAGGACGTTTTACCCATTATCTTCAGCCATCTTATTTTCTTGCTTTTCTTTTTTTTTACTGTACACTCTAAAATGATAACTTTAGACAAATTCATCTTTCCTTATAAACTGACTTCCTTTAAGCCCAGCTGAATTCCTTCGAGGACCCAGTGAGGATGATTGATTTATTATTATCACTATTATTTTTTGGATGATTGGTTTAGTTAATGAATGGGGGAGTGTGTTGGGAAGTGACTGTATATCTAATAGGAATGGAGCATTGCATTCAAGCCCCAAATGCCTCCGAAAAGATGAAGAAAGTGCTTTATCTCCATAAAACCTTGCTCATTTTTGCCATTTATAGAGAGGAAGTACTGGAGTTTATGCAACGTGATGCTGATCCTCAGATGAGACAAGTTGTTTTTATTAATGCCAAAATGAAGGATTACACAGATATTTCAAAATTTTTACTGAATTATAATGTATACACCATAAGGTGCATATATCTTGAGTGTGCAATAGTGAACATTCACATATACATATACCTGTGTAACCACCACTCTGATGAAGATCTACAACTTTTCCAACGCCTCAGAAGGATTCCTCATGCCCCTTCCCATTATTGCCCTTCCTTACACAGAGGAAACCATTATTCTAATGTCCAACACCATAGATTAGTTTTACCTGTTCCTGAGCTTCATATACATTGAAATTATTTGGTATGAACTTTTTAGTGTCTGACTCCTTTTGATTATATCTGTGAGATTCATACATGGCCTTGCATGTGGCAATATTTCATTCTTTTTCTATGAAGTATTCCATTGTATGAACACATACTACAGTTTACTTATTTATCCATTTTACTGTTGGTGGATATGGGATTATTTCAATTTTTAGTCTATTATGAATAAAACTGATATGAACATTCTTACGTATTTTTTTTTAAAGATTTTATCTATTTATTTGACAGAGAGAGATCACAAGTAGGCAGAGAGGCAAGCAGAGAGAGAGGAAGGGAAGCAGGCTCCCTGCTGAGCAGAGAGCTCGACTCGGGGCTCGATCCCAGGAACCCGGGATCATGACCTGAGCTGAAGGCAGAGGCTTCACTGAGCCACCCAGGTGCCCCCTTACATATATTTTTGTAGACATATGAACTCCTCTCTCTTGGGTATATAACTAGGACTGAAATTGTTGGGTTGTACGATATGCATACGTTTTGCTTTAGTGTTTTTTACTCAAGAGTTTTTCAGAATGGTTTTTATTCCCACCAGTAATATATGAGAGTTCTAGTGGCTCCACATACTTAATAACTCTTGGTATTGTCAGTCTTAAATTTTAGTCATTCTGGTGATTGTTTAGTGATATAGATATTTTATGCACAGTGAGGAATTTGAAGCTTGTGTATCTTTAGTTTGTTTTTCAGTTCAACAAATATTTATTTTGAGCCTATGTTCAAGGTGCTCAGATATACTTAGAACAAGCTTATAGTCTAAAGTAAGTCATGTTTTGCTTGGTGGAGCATAAAATCACTTATTTTGTAAAAATTTCTTAATACTTGCTAAGCACTTAGTGTGCTTAGTGCTGGGAAGGATATAAAAAGTAAAAGTAGAGGCCTAGTCCTTGCCCTCAATGATTGTGTAGTTGGAGGGAAATAAAAACAATGCACCCAAGATGAAATATCCTAAATGACATGATAGCATCTAAATGCTAAACTATGTGATAGACTGCAAGTGATATGGGGAGAAGAAATTGACATTAGTGTTCCTTAGGTTACCATGGGAAGCTCTCTTCTTCAGCTTTGCATATTGAATCAATCACTCAACACTATTAGTTTTACTTTCTAAATATCTGGAATCTCTTTGCTGCTTCTACTGCAACTGCAAGTCAATGTTTTTGATTTGTTTCTTTGTAGGTAGTATATTAAAACTGCCTTGTAGGGCGCCTGGATGGCTCAGTTGGTTAAGTGTCTGTCTTTGGGTCAGGTCATGATCCCAGAGTCCTGGGATGGAGTCGTGCATGGGGCTTTCTGCTTAGCAGGGAGTCTCTTTCTCCCTCTGCCCCTTGGCTTCTTTCCCTTGATTGTGTGCTTGCTCTCTCTCTCTATCTTGCAAATTTTAAATAAAATCTTAAAAAAAAACTGCCTTATGGGGCAGTTATTAAAAGCTGCCTTACAAGGCAGTTTTATTTTTTGTCCTCTCTTATCCATTCTCTTATCAGAATATTCTTCCTATAAGCTAGGTCTCATCACTTAAATTTGTGGTCCTACTTAAAATTCTTTAATTGTTTCCCATTGTTTTGGGGGCAAAATCCTGTCTTTAGCATGTCACCTAAGACTTCATCATACTCTAGCCATGGTCAATATTTCTAGCTTCATATTTTGCCACCCTTCACAGGTATACATACAATTTTCCATACACCCTGAATTACTTCCATTTTTCTGAACCCACTGTGACATTTCATACATTTGTATTTGGTACTTCCCTTTGTATTTCTCTTCATTAAAGACTTCAGTGAAGGTTCACTTTTTTTAGGAAGACATTTCTGATCTACTGTTTATGTCTGTGCTCCATTATTCAGAATTCTGTTCATTCTGCTCACAGAGTGTTGTAATTGTGGTTCATTTATTCATTTTCTCTGTTAGACTATGACCTTCTTGAGGACAGGACAATTGTCATTCATAAATAGGTGATTGATGAATATGTAGATTAGTTGGAATTTTAGCCACTCACCATACAGGATTTTTATAGATGAACAGGATGGGATAATGTATTTCTAAGAGGTGGAACATACAGCAGAAACATGGAGGTGGGAATTAACATTGTGAGTATGGACAATAGGAGAAATCAGTGGAAGGGTGTTTCGAAGGGTGACCTGTCTTGCAAATACGTGACTAGAGTGGATAGTTTATGTTGAAGAATACAGAAATAGAGACTAAAAAAGTGTGATGAGGTCCAGTAATGGCAGGCCTTGGGAATCTGATAGAGGTGGTTAGGCTTGATATGGATAACAAGAGGTTGTTATTATAGATTTTCGAATAGGGGAATAATGTGAAGAAAGCAAGCTAAAGGCATATTATTTTTTTTAAAGATTTATTTATTTATTTGTTAGAGAGAGAGAGAGAGCAAGCACAGGCAGACAGAGTGATAGGCAGAGGCAGAGGGAGAAGCAGGCTCCCTGCCAAGCAAGGAGCCCGATGTGGGACTCGATCCCAGGACGCTGGGATCATGACCTGAGCCGAAGGCAGCCGCTTAACCAACTGAGCCACCCAGGCATCCCAAGGCATATTATTTTAATAGGAATCTGCAGATTGGATTTTTTAAAAAAGACTTTATTTATTTATTTGATAGACAGATTACAACTAGTCAGAGAGGCAGGCAGGGAGAGAAGAGGAAGCAGGCTCCTTGCTGAGCTGAGCAGAGAGCTCGATCCCAGGACCCTGAGACCATGACCTGAGCCCAAGGCAGAGGCTTTAACCCACTGAGCCACCCAGGTGCCCCTGCAGATTGGATTTTAAAGGAGGGATTAGAGTTAGGGAGATGAAACAGAAGGCTTTCTTTCTTTTTTTTTTAAAGATTTTATTTATTTATTTGTTAGAGAGAGAGAGTGAGCACAGGCAGACAGAGTGGCAGGCAGAGGCAGAGGGAGAAGCAGGCTCCCTGCCAAGCAAGGAGCCCGATGTGGGACTCGATCCCAGGACGCTGGGATCATGACCTGAGCCGAAGGCAGCTGCTTAACCAACTGAGCCACCCAGGCGTCCCAACAGAAGGCTTTCAAGATAAAATAGGTGAGATGAGAATTTAGACAATGGTAATGGCTGTGTGGATATAGATGAAAAGAGAGATGCACATAATATTTTAAAGGATGCATTGATATGACTTAGCAATAGACTGGTGCATGACTTCATTTTTAAAAAAACCTCCTCAGTTCAGTAAGAAGCCAGGGGGAATTGGCTTTCCCAGTTTTACTTAAAGAATATCAAAATGCAGCCTTCTCTCTCCTTGATCTTGTGTGAAGTTGATGGCACTTACTTCAAATCCTTATTATCATTTACTCTCCACCCAAATCCATTTATAACTTCATAGAGAACATAACAGACTCGCAGTCTTCCTTTCCCTGAAGTTGGCTGCTAACATTCATGCTCATGACTCATATAATTCCTCACTGTCAGCACTTCATATCAGCCATGCACTGTTAAAGACTTAATCATCATGTGGCATAAATCCACCTAGAATTAGAAGCTCACAGAATTCTGAAACCAGAAAGGACTATGTATATAGTTCATATTCATTTTGTGGATGAAAATCTGAAGCCAGAAATATTAAGTGACTTATCTAGCATAACATAGCTAGTTAGTTGTTAGTCTTCTGAATTTTAGTCCAGTATGCTTTCCACTAATTGTATCATAATATATTTTGTGATCCTGATTTTTATGATACAAAACATGATTAGCTTTTTCTTAGATCAAAAATTCAGCAACTGCTCCTTATATTCCTGTACTTACTGAACATCCTTGTCTACTAGGATTCCTATCTTTAGGAGCTTCTTTACTGCATTAAATACCTTCTTACTACCTATGACTACTTGTTTGGTCCGTAGGAAATTTATAGCTATCTTAATGCACTTCTTACTAACATACTAGACTTTCTCATTAAAAAAATTTTTTCCGTGTGATCACTGTGGCTCCTTTTTCTTCCTCTCAGTTTCTGTGTTTCTGTTATTAGAATACAGACCTAATGAGAAAAAAAATCATGCAATTATGGTGACATTGAATAACTACATTCTGTGCTTTTGGTTCTTAGAATTGTCATACTTCCCTATCTCTACATTAAGCTAATATTTATATTTTTTCTCTACTTTTTGTTAAACTATAGTATACATAAAGAAAAATGTACTTTTGTTTCTGATTTTTGAGAAAAGGAAGACCTTCAGGAACAATCAGATATTTCTTCTCCTTCTTCTTCCTCCTCCTCCACTCCTTCGTCGTCGTCTTCTTCTTCTTCTTGAACTTAATATATCAGTTTGTCCTCACTTTGTCCATTTTCCCAAAATGTTGTTTGTAAAATTTATTTTGTAAAAAACTAGTCTCACTTTGTGGAAAACAGAATTCTGCATTGAATATATTTTAGACATATTCATTTTGTATTTCTTTCTTGAGTTTAATAAGCCCAATTACAAAGTATCTAAGAAATTTAGTAAAGCTGTTTTATACTTTTACTTAATCCAGTGTTTTTCAAATTTACTTGTCTATAGAACCATTTTTCTTTAACGTTCATTAATATCCATCAGTACTAATGTACCATAAAGTGAGTGAGTGTAAATGACATTTTTAGAGCTCTGTATTTGTGAGAATGGTGATTACTACAGGGAAAAGAAAGTTGTTTGGGTGGAACTTGAATGGAAAGACAAAATAATTCAATTTTTCGTTCTAAGAATGAGCTGATGACATATTCATGGAAGTTTACAGGATTTAAGTCCAGTGAGTTGCTGTTTTGTTGATCTAATTCTGCAAAACATACCACCCCCAAGTTAATAAACAATCATTTTATTTGCTCATGATTCTATAATCTGGGCTGCTTCTCTGGATAGCTATTTGGCTATTCTTGAGGGTTCTCATCTGGAGTTAGCTGGGGCCTGGGCTCAGCTAACATGCTGGTGGCTGGCTTTTTTTCCCTCTCTCTCTGTGGTGTCTCTTAATGGTGTTTCCTTCAGGGCAGACAGACTCCACATGGCAGAGCTTGGTTCCCAGCAGCGCAGAAGCGGAAGCTGTCGATTCCTAAAGGTGTGGGCTCACAATTGGTGCAGAATAAATTATGCTGCATTTCACTGCTTCAAAAAAAATCACAGACCTAGCTGAGATTCATGCTGAGGGAACTGCAGAAGGATGTGGATACAGGGTAGCATGGGTCATTGGGCGCCACTGTGCAGCTGACTGCCATAAATGCCTTATAGCAAATGGGATAGAAGTTAATGTCGGCTTGAAAAAGAGATTTTAAAATTTCCTATTTAGTTATTGGTTTCTCACATTAGAACATTGAGGCAAGGACTGTATTTGGTTTAGTATGATTTTCCCAGCCCTTTGCACAGTGTGAGTTACTTAGGAGGAATTGAAAAACTTTCGTTCAGTAAGTGAATAGATATAAAGAGACAAACAGAGGGTTAAGTACTGAACCTACAGAAATTATTTGCAGAGTAGGGTATATAGGGTAGAGCTAGAGAACCAACCAAAGGGAGAATTTCAAAGGAAGAGATGGCGGATGATAGTATTTATTGTAGCAGAAAAGTCAAGGAGAACTAAGGTAGGAAAAACCTAAGGACTATCATTAGAGTTCTTTGAAACTACAGCTATCATTCTTTATTTTGTCTTCCTTGGTTAGTTGATTGAAATGTTTTTAGAGATCAGGTTTTTAAATCTGTAGCCAAATTTTATGCTTGCAGGCACTTTAAAGTGTAATAGCCCTACTGAATTGTTATTATGGTAATTAGACTGAAGGAGGAATAATGCTTGACAAGTAACTAACACTTTTTTTGTAAAGTGTTATCATTCTGTAAAATCTTTAAAACATAGGGAAAATAAAAAACAGTATTAGAAAAGATAATAGACTCTAGAGTTACTATCAGAAGTAGAGATCACGTCTATTTTTTTTT
>RCUC01136110.1:0-95703 GCA_003697995.1 Taxidea taxus jeffersonii
AGCATGAATTGCCAGGGCAGGGCAAAAGAAAGAGGTATGTCCACATGAGACTGGAGAAGTAAGCTTGAGGTTCACGAGGAAGATCTTCAGGGACAACAACAAGAGGAGACATCAGGGTTTAAGGAAAGAAATGAGAATTATGCTTAAAGAACATTAGAGTGCTTGCATTGTTTCATCATGGTACTTCTCACATTCTGTGGCCACTGTTGGTCTATGTACCTCTACCATTATACTGACAGCCTTAAGACAAGGCTCCTATCTCTTTGTATCTCTAGTGTCCCATTAGAGTACCTACTAGATAACTGATGCTCAATACTTACTTTCATGAGTGATGTCTGTAAGGAGCCTTGGTGGATTTGAGGGGACTCAGTCTGCTGAGGAGATATAACCAGTGTGGTCCTTAACTTAGATTGCTTGGAGCTCCTGAAATTAGGTGCAAAAATTTGGGTGGAGATATGTACAAGTTTTCAGGACTGAGGGATCATCACTTTCTTGAGGTTCTCAGTGGGATAAGACCTCCCAATGATTATGAAAAACTGAATAAATGGAGAACCTTAGGAAATATGATTTTAGAGCCTACTCTAGCTTGGGAAGACCTCTCAGAGGCCACCTGCTCAAAGACAGTTCACACTAAAGGCAGCAAAATGAAGGGCAGATGTGGATTTCCAAGTGGAGAAGATGGAGAAGGAGTAAAAGAGACCAGTTCTGTGGTGAGAAGATGATGTGTGCAACAAAAGGGAGAAGAATCTTGGAGACAGTACAGCAATTTCCCTCATGTCTTCTGAATTAACAATCAATAGCTACCCAATCCTTAAAGAAAACTGCCATTGTAAATGAAGGGCCCTTAGAGGCCCAGAACCCAAGGAAGATAAGGTGCTGATTGTTATTACTGGAAGAGAAAGGACCTTGTGAAATCCACCGTCCCTTTCTCTTCCACCAAATTGGGTCTGCAAACTTAAAACAGTATTTTTAAGTGATAGCAATCACATGCGCACACATGTGCGCGCGCACACACACACAAAATGTCTTGCTAGGTATTCATTAAAATTTTACGATAATTCTGTCTCAATGGCAGAAAATTGATTTTTCTTATATTGTCTAACATTTTGAAAAATAATTAGCACGTTTTCCTCTTATAAGCATCATACCTGGAATTCAAATGGAATGGAATTCAAAATTCCATTTTGAAGGAAGAATGGTAGGATAAAAAAATGCAAAAAACAAAAAAAAAAAGACAATGATGGTGATGATGGTCTCAGGATAGCAGAGTACTCATTAGTATTTTACAGGCCATAATCATAATCACCAAAACCAAAAAACCAAACAATAAAAATGCAGATTCCTGGGTCAGGCCCTGGTTCTACTGAATCAGGCTCTTTAAGGAATCCAAAATTCAAATATGTAACTTACAAACTCCCCAGGTAACTCTTATGCTCATCACTGGGATTTTGAAAATACCTAGTCAATAATGGTCAATCGCTCTCAATAAGGAAGGTTTGAAATTAGCAAGCAACTTTTTTCTCCATATATATACATATATACATGTGTCATAGACACTAAGAGGGCATGGGGCAGAGGTGGGCTTAACACACCCTCTTAACTTTTCATTTAGTGAGTTAACAAAAGTGATTTATTCCCACCTTCCAAAACATTTTCAAAAATAAGCTTAAAATCTGAAGTTGGAGGTAACAGTGGCAAGGGAAGGAAGTCAGTATAAATTATGAGCTGACAATGTTACATACCCATACAAATTCCACATTTCTGAGAAAAGAGGATGAAACCACTAATGGCGTCCTTATAGACAGCTACTTCCTTAAATATCTGGGAAATTTTCACCTTCTTATCCAGCTAGATGCCAGGGGAATCAATAGCTAAGGGTATTAATAACAACCCAAGGGGCTGTCTCTCTTAGGGGGTGGTGAGCCATCCCCAGGGTTCCAAGGATCCTGTCCTATCAGGAAGGGCTGGGTTTTCTATAGCTGCCAGTCCTGCCTGTGCTGGAAAATTGGCTTCTAATAACAAGACTACAATTTTAAGTCACCCAACTTTTAATTTATTCTAAAATGTTATATTTGATACACCCTTGTATGCCATCCTAAATTCTTTTGAAACCGAGTGGAGTAAAAATACTCTAGTTTGATGATCCTGTTTTGACAGATCAATATCAGCCTAGTTTCCAAAAATAAACAGGTGGACTGAAAGCTGTTTCTATGCTCCTAGGTAAGAAACCGTATTTTTTGTGGAGGGAGACTTGTCTGGGTTTGCATTACACTGGTGATTCTTCATGGAGGTAATGGGATTTCCTTAATCGAGCCCATTAGACTATCTTCTTGTAATTATCTCAGGGGCCAATCTGTCTATGTAATGGGCTCTGGAGGAATCAAACCTTCAGGTTCTTACAAAGGAAAATGTTGTGTACATGTCAGAAGAAAACCGTTTTGAAGAATTACTGGCTAACCATCTCAACAACAGCCAGGGGAACTTTGTTATGATACTGCAGGAAATTGCTGGATTGGGGACTTTATTGCTCCAAAGGGGATTTCTTTTTTCATGGGCATTTTAATAAATCTAAAATGTGCATGACGCCAGTGGCACGGGGAACTCCACACCATCTGGTGAGGTTTGGGCAGGCTGCTGCCTGCTCACTATGGGAAGATACCAGAATCTTAAGATTGGAGAGATTGCCAAAACTCTGGATGGCTTTGGGTCTAACTAATGATAGCTCTGCTCTCTTGCTGGATTGGGCTGGCCATTGTCCTGGTTCCTTTTATCAGGACCACAAATGTCCTGCCACGGTGGGCACAATTTTTCAGCCAGTACAACCAGAAGATATTCACACTATGTGGTGGTATTCCAATTTCCTCATTCTCTCTCTCTCTCTTTTTTTTGTGTGTGTGTGCAAATTTTAATGTTTAGTATAGAGGTAGTAGATCCACAGTTTAGAAGAAATCATGAAAAGCTAAGAATCCAATGGTGATTAACACATAATAATAAGAGATAGTAACTGTTAAGTGTTGATTTGACTCCTGGAAAATTTGTATGTTCAAGTCTTGACCCCCATAATGTAATTTTATTTGAAAATAGCATCACTGTAGATGTCATTAATCAAGATGAGGTCATGAGGGTGGGCCCTAATCCAACATGACTGGTATCCTTATAAAAAGGCGAAACTGGGACAGAGAGATACACACAGAGGGAGAACGCCGTGTGAACACATAGGAGCCATCGGTTGAGGCATCTTGAGGCCAAGGTATGCCAGAGACCGACAGTCCATCGTCACCAGAAGCTAGCAAACAGGCAGGCCTCAGAAGTGCCCAACCCTGCCAACACTTGATCTCAGACTTTCAGCCTCCAGAACCATATCATAATAAATTTCCATTGTCTAAGCCATGCTTCAACAAAGTTTATGGTACTTTGTCATAGCAGATCTCATAAATTAACACAGTCCTACATGAACCGGGTTCCATTCTAAGCCTTTCATTTATATTATCTTTGAATCCTCTTCAACAGCAGCCTGTGGCCTAAAGTTTGGCATGACTTACTAACTGGTAGGAAATGAATGGCTGGGTAATGGAGGAAGAATTCTCTTCCTTTCCTTTTTTCCCCACCAACAGTACATTCTAGTGGGGTTTTCGCTAACCCTCAGGCTGCAAGGGACTGGGGTGTGAAGTAGAATTCACAGGATATCTGCATGTGTGACTTTGTTTAAAATGTATAAAACTCTCCCACAAGGCTACCAGAAGAAACCATGTTTAGGACTCTCCCCAGTTGTGATGTAGACGAGGACACTGTTTTCAAAGAAGAAAAGGGGGAGGCAGCTCCTGTGTGCCTAATGAGAGGGGGACGGTATGAATTTTAACCCAGGGACTCCGAGGGCATTCTTTACTTCTGGGCTAAATGCCTGCTCCCCCAATCCTAACCTGATCCAAACCTCTCCAAGCCCTAAGGCTCTACAGCACTTCAATTTTTTAAAATTTCCTTTCTGATACTGCTTCAAACTTATTTCCATTCTCTTCCCTGTCAAGTTGATTTTTCCAGGCTTCATTCCAACAGGCCCTTCGTGGGACCAGGAAGAAAACAGACACCACACGAAGCACAAAGGATAAGGAACTGTACAACACATCATAAGCTAAAATGTGCCCTAAATATGGCCACCAAGTCATTAAGCCAACATGGCTGCCAGTCAGGCTGCCTCCATATTGAGTAATCTGTAGCTGGACTACCAAGGTTAAACCAGTCCTGATGAAAAGTGGGCCCAACTGAGCTTATCGATTCTTTCCCACAGAGAGGGAACCACAGATTAGTAGGCAGGCATCAATTAAGCTAAGGCAAGTGGAGATTTATTCATATCATGCTTGGGAACATCTTTATAAAAATGGCCAATTTTTTTTTTACCTGTATACAGACACATATACTCATTCATAAATAAATACTATGTATTTGCACAAATAGATACCAGCTTTTTCTTCCTTTCTATAATATTTAAAAATCTGAAACAAAATAGTACAGAACACAAGGCTGTTCTCCCACCTCCAACTGTGATTCTTTTTTTTAAATGAAAGAAGCTTATTTGTGTTGGGATGTCGTGTACTTGGCTAGTTTCACAGCACCCCAGATTTCAGGATGGAATGGCAGAGCAGACACGGATACACTGCAGCCAAAGAGGCAATGGGAGCCATTTGCTCTTGAGGAAATCATCATTTTTGGCTCTTTAGATTAAAGGAACCTGGCCCTAGGCTTCAGTGCACCATAGGGAACACAGAATTCATTCTCTTTTCTCTCCTCCAGTGAGAACACACAGGCTGGGGCTGAAGAGAGCTTTCAGAATGAACAATGGGTGGAAAACACTGCCCTTCCAGCAGTGAGAAATGTGAAATTCCACTCCTACCCGCACATGTGTCACCAGGGAGCCATCCTGTGTGCTCCATCAGGACTGGGACAGGAGCCAGGCCATCACTGGTATTCAGGGGCTCTGCCTTAACCTAAAAAATCATCAGAAGAGCCAAAGAGGGCTTCCTCCTCATTCCTCATCTCTAAGAAATAAAGAACACCATATTTTACTGCAAGAAACTGCAGTTTCTTGATATTGATATTCATCGAGAATATCTTAGTGCTCCTTTTTTCCACAGGCAGGCTGTCTATCAACTTCCTTGCCTGTCTTGCCTACTAAGACATTTATCCTCTGCCTTCATGACCCTTCCTGGCCACTCGGGTTCTTTAAATGCATTGCTGGTTCTCTGGTGGGTGGTCTATAAACCAACAAAGGCAGCTTCAGGAAACACACGGTCGGCACTACAGAGATCAAGCAGTGAAGAGACTAGGGGTCAAGTTTATGTTCAGTTTAGAATATGAACTGTCCATTCCCAATTCAGTGGGAAAAGCAATCATTGACCAAAACCTTTCAGTGGTTCAGAACTGGGCACCATGGCCACAGGAGGCGCCTGTGTCTTTGTGGCACAATATACACTACACCGTCTCATCTGCCTCTAACTACAATGCACCTTGCGTCCTAGAGCATGTGTGGAAGGATGGGCAGGAAGGCTGGGTCTGAGTCCGCAAGCCTGGGTTCTTACCCCTGACCTGCCATATGCCCTTGACCTTGCCATATGCCATATGCCCTTGAGCAAGTGACAGAACCTCTCCCAAACCACAGCTTCTTCAAACCTAAAACGAAACACAGGACTTCAACTAATAGTCCATGGTTTTGAGCTTTTCTTTGTGCACATAAAAATAATAAAGGCTAGATTCACTGTGCTATTACAGGAGACCTGGTAAGGAAGTGACTACAGAAGCTTTGTAAGTTGCTAAGTGATGTATGTTAATTTCTGCCATATGGGCAGGAGAAAACTCTTTAAGGACTTATCCTTGTCATGAGCAGTCCGGTACAACTATTGGTGTCCTGTAATTGATAAATCACTAAACCTCTCCGAACACTGGGTTCTCCACCTCAACTGCCTGCCTTCCGCAGAAGGAGAAAATTAAGTAAAGGAAGGGTAAACCCTTCCTTTTAAACCATAAACTGCCCTGGAAACGCAAGCAGTTATTGTTTAGAGAACTCGTTCTGACTTTTGGCATTATGATGCACGCACTGTTAGTTCTTGGCTCAATGACAGATTTTAATGGGCCTGGCTATGAAAATCTTATAGAGCTATTACGTGCTACACCTGTGATGGCCGTGCAGCGTGTTAATCAAGACAATTAGGCTGGGGACCCAGAGAGTGGCTTTCCACCACTGTGCATCACCCTCCTCACTTTGAGAGGGAAATTAACAGCTGCTTTATGGTCTTTCATATCATCTCACTTTCTTGGAGAGAGATCCCAATCAGATCCACCTCGACAAAGCGACATCTATCACCGATGCCTGGAATGACACAACATCTGTGAAGAAATATTAACTCTGACTTTGGAAAGGTTTTTGGGCTGGGAGTAAAAATAAAAAAACCTCGCAGGTGGCACTAGCTGGATAAAACAGCCCCTGGGGTGACAGCCAGAATCAGAAGAAGAAAGTTGATCTCTTTTAAGTGATATATAGGAGAGAAAAAAGGAACAGGGAATGAGCAGATCAATTTAGGTCTCAAAGAATTTGTTCTCCTGTCTGCAAAAGGAGAAGGTGGCTCCTGGGGCAGTAGCCCTCTGTACGCTCCCAAGCTCCTCATTAACATCAGCTACACAACCCTCTGAATTTTCTTCCTTCCCCCACCTCTTGATAGGTCCACCTCTTCTGAGAAGCATGACAAATGCATTTTGTTGTCTGGAAATCTTTTCACCCTTGGACAAAACAGACTGCGTTGATAACTAGTGATTTTAAAAATGGCAAATATAAGTGCTTTTTACTGGGCGGTCATAAGACTCTGAATTTACATGCATTTACATCATTAGCTCCTGGCTAAAGGCGCTCTGCACACAGTTAACACCTGTTATGCAGATAATGGAAACTGAGGCTTTGGAGGGCTAATCTAACAAGCGTACTTTGCAGAGTCTGGTCTGAAATTCAGGTCTCCTGACTGCAAGGTTTCCATAATATCGCACTGCTTGTCGTCTGTGGATTGGATTTTAATACCCACTACTCAAGGGCTGGGGAGCAGGCTTGACTAGGACTACACTTGTCACCTTCTAGTTGCTTCTATTAAAATTTAATTATGAGAGTAGAGGAACTTCCTGAATGGCTTACTATCTCTGGAACAAGATGGCACGACAGAGTGCATCTGAAAGAGAGAGCATGTAAAATGGTCCAGCATCCATTTCATTCTTTAAAAATTTATGTATTTATTTGTTTGTTTGTTTGTTTGAAAGAGAGAGAGAGCGTGCGCATGCACGATCAGGAAGGAGGGAGGGGCAGACGGAGAGGGAGAAGATGCCCCACTGAGGGTGGAACCTGGATATGGGGCTCGATCCCAGGACCCTGAGCCCATGACCTGAGCTGAAGGTAAATGCTTAACCGACTAAGCCACCCAGGCATCCCTCCAGCATCCATTTGTTTTCCATCCATCATCTCCTCTGCCATGGCTGAGTTAGAGGAAATAACTCTTATGTCCGAAAGATTATTGTCCTGGGGACACAAGTATGTCCAGTAGCAGGTGGCTCACTCTCACTGGGAAGATCCTGGCATGTAATGTTTCATCCAGGTCTCCTCTACCTTGCTTTGAAAAGAGGCCACAATGAACCATTATGCCTGCAGCTTGCCGTCTATGCAATCAAAGTGCCCTGTGGTACCAAAGCACATTCGAAGGGTGTTGGGAGATGTTTTAAATTTTGAGGGAAAAACAGCAATATTAACATCTGTCAGACACTGCAAGAACCAGCATAAGGAAACTCACTATATCAACATTAGTGTCTATTTTTCCCCCTTGAATAACATCGTATTTTTGCAAAGTTGGTTTTGGCAGCTGATGTGATTAAACCAACGTAGCATCAAGATCAAGGCAGAACAGACACCAAGGGTGGCGGTGTTCAATCTGATTCTGAGGTTTAAGAGGCTGAGTGAAGTCCAACAGGGACATATATGTCGCTGTACATAACTGTCGAATGAAATTAAATATGGTTTTTCAATTTATGTGTACTCTTTTTTTTTTTTCCCCAGTTACTAAATTCTTAGGCTGCACATACTTGTAAGTAGTCTGGACCGAACTAGTTAATAAACAGAAGTATGGCAGATTTCATCTGGCCTGGGAGCACCAAGAGAGCCATGACTGCAAGGCTAAGTATGCACCAACTGAGACACTCAGGCCAATTCTGCTCGACACCAGCCCTGGTTTACCCTGAAGTGTACCAGGGGGAACCCTGCCTCTGATTCTTAACTGCAGGCCCAATACACGCTAGCTCTTCAGCTCTGTAGATGCATGACCTCATTCAATTCATCTGCAAAACAATGTGAGCATGAGACTTTTATGATCCCCATTTTTCAGATGAGGACAAGAAGCTCAGGGGTCTAACTGCCCAGAGTCACTTAGCTAATAAGTGGCAGAGCAGGGATTGCATCTAAGGCTGGCAGATTTCCCCAGCCTGTATTATACTTCAAGCTTTTAATTCTGAGCTAACTGTAGATTCACATTTCTTACTTCCTAAGAAACAGTACAAAGAGGTCCTATGTACCTTTTGCTCAACTCTTCCCAATGGCAACATCTTGTAAAACTATAATACAATATCACAACCAGAGATGGACACCCATACTGTCAAGAAACAGACCACACTGCCGGTACATCCAGGATCACTCATGGTGCCTTTTTAGGGCCGCATACCCACTTCCCTCCAACTCCCTCTCCCTCACCCCTGGTAATCACTAATCTTGTCTCCATCTATGTAACAATCTTGAAATGACATAATGAGAGACATGGAAAACAGAGGAGTGGTTGCCAGGGGTGAAGGAGAGGTCTATCATACCATACCTAAGACTTTGGGATTGGCGCTTTTTTTTTTTTTTTTTAAACTCAAGTTATTCTTCTGCAGATTAATCCAGACTGTATGTACAAAAAATCTTGGTGGGATTTCCCCTACATACCAATGTGGGGAAAGTTAACATCTTTACTGCATTAAGTAGTCCAGGTCTATGCTTTGAAATACCCAAGTAACAACACTTGTTCATTTTGGGACCAGGGTCACAAATTCCACTGCCCAAAAGGGGCCCATGTACCAGGTATGACAACATGCTATATCATTCCTTTGCCTGCAAACTGGATATAGACTTTTGTTTCCCTCCTACATGAAAAGAACAACTCAACCCAATGTTAGATGACAAGAAATTGTCAACCCCAGCATTAGACATGAATAGGGAGTGGTGGAGACGGTGGCTTGCTTTAGAAAGAATGCCCCTTAGGGCCAGGGTAGCTGCTACTCAATTCCTCCATTTGTTGAGAACAGAGGAACAGCATCATTATGTCTTCTAAATTTTCAAGAGAAGCCGAAAATCCATTTTTAAAAAAAATCTAAAATGTTGACAACCACTGCGGAGTAAGTTAAAACAAAACAGGTGAAACAAACACCCCGGTGGGCTGGATCCAGATGACCAGTGGCCTTTCTGTGGTTTCTCAGCTGGAGGAGCCAACAAGAGAAGGTGCTCAGCCTCAAGGAGCTGACATGACAGCAGGACCCACAGACAGATAACACAAAGCAACAGCTCATGCTCTGCTATCAGTGGGGGCTGCAGAAGCACACGGGAGGACACTTAATTCTGCTCCGGGAGATCAGGGATGGCTTCCTGGGGGACTGAATTTACACAACAACTCAAAGTAGCTGATTCCATATGTGCTATTTCAACCACAGCATCTCAAGCAAACACTGGTGGGATCAAAGAGCAGAGTAAAGCTCTATTTCTGCACATCAGAGAAGGTAATAAAGAGGTCGTAGAGTTCAATGTTTCTCCAAATGTCATGTCACTTGTTAGACAGAATTACAAAGCAAAAGCTTTCCAGAGGTGAACGGCCTCTTGATCATCTTAGAATGATTCCAAGCTTCTTAAAACCACTTATTTGGGCTTGTGGGGTCTGACCCCAGGCTGCCTCTTTGGTCTCCCCCTTTCTTTCCTCACTCCTGACTTCTGTTTTTCCAACACACCAAGACCCATGGTTTTTGCATTTTGTCAGTCAGCCATCCATCTACCCATCCACCTAACTACCCACCCATCCATCCATCCATCCATCCATGAAAAAGTGGTCGAGGACCACCATTCCAGGTATTGCAAATACAAAAGTGAACAAGGCTGATTCATTTCCCACTCCCATGGGGCTTATATCGTAATAGCAGAGACAGAAGGACACACATAACATGCCCCCTCTATTACATGGAGTTCTACAAAACAAAGTTACAAACATAGGCAACTGGAAGCATAGGAAAGAATGGTGATGGCCATTTTCAGTAAGGGTTGGGGAGGCTTCTGGTTAATATGTGAACAGAACATGAATTAAGTGATGGAGCAAACCACAAAAGCACAGGGTAGGTGGAGAAGAGCTTTCCAGCAAGAGAAAACCACAAGTGCAAAGCGCCCAAGGTGGGAAAATGTTTTGCCTGTTCGTGGAGGAGCGAGAAGGGCAGTGTGCCTGAAGCAGGACAGCAGTAGAAAATGGGGTTGGAGAGGAGGCCAGCTGACATGAGATGACAGGAGGCTTCAGTCAGTCCTGGGATTTTACCCTCAGGGTGAGGAGAAGCCAGCAAAGGATGTGAACTGGGCAGTGATCTGATCTGACTTATACAGAGTGGACGGTGGTGGGGACGTGAAAGTGGAGAAACCTGACAGGAGGTTATTCCAACACTCCAGGTGAAAATGACGATGGGCTGGACCAGAGTGGCAGCCATGAGGGCAGGGAGAAGCTGGCCAACTTGGGATACTCTGGAGACAGAGACAACAGGAGTGTACGAGGAAGGAGTCAGGGATAACATCAAGGCTTCTGCCCTGAGTAACTCATACCTTTACTAGCATCCAAGACAGCATCCAAGAAGGCGCCTGCACCTTCCCAAGGCTGGCTCCTTACCACAGGTCAGGTCTCAGCATCATATGCCCTCTTTGGAAACTCTCCTGACTAACCCCCATCCTGTTAGTTGTTCTCAGTTTAATTTTTATCTGAGGACTTAGGAATACCTGAAATTGTCTTATTCATTTTATTTGACTAATTTATCATCTGATCCCTGGCAGAATGCAGGTTCCGGGAGAATAAGGATCCGATCTAGTTTACTGCCACATTCTCCATTCTTAATTTGGTGTCTCCATCAAAGGACATGGTTGATGAATATTTGCTGCCTGAGGTTTGGAAGGTGTGAGTCGAGTTAAAGAAGTTTCCAGGTTTTGTCAGTGTGGCTTTTTTTCCCCACCTGAGCCTTTAGTAAAAATTAGTTAATGAACTAAATAATACTGATGATCCCATCCAGGATCTGCGCCAGGCTCTGGAGCAACAGAAATGAGCAGGAAAAGCACAGACCATAGCCCCAGGGAGCTCACAGCACCCTGGTGGAGATAACAGCAAACAATCTCCCAGATGTGGGCTTCCGCTCTGCCAAGAATTCAGGAGGGAAGTGATACCATGTGTGTTCTGGGGATCCAACCTTGCCAGGGAGCTCAGGGGAAGCTTCTGAGAGGAGATCTACAGGAGTGGCCCCTGAGGCCTCAGGAATCTCTAAGCATGGCATCCGCTGTCACTATAGCATTTTCATCGTTTCTTGTGAGAAAAAAAACACACACACACACACACATCGGGGCAAAAGGTGAACTAGCCCAGCCTTCTCATGCACTAGGGTTCAGCAGGGTTAGGAACCAAGATGGAGATGAGCAGTCATCTCATTTAAGAACTAGGGTTTTGCATTTATCGTGACATTTGAAAAATGGCAATGCTACCTAGCTCAATAGGACTGTTGAGAGAATGAAAAGCATTAATGTCTATAAAGAGCCATGCACAGTGCCTGATACATAAGATGTACAAGTTACCTGGCAGTAATTACAACGAGATCTCAAAATCTTGCAGGTATTACTCATGTTAATACTCTTCCTACATACACATATCAAACAGCACAGTACCTGACCCACAGTAGGGGCTCAATTAATACAGATTGACTGAACGACGGTTGCCCTGCTGATACACTATTTTGAATCAATCCAACCATTCTTACTCATGATTAGACAGTAAAGAAAGACCAATAATCAAACCAAATCCTTTCATGGGGTTCACTTGTCCCAGAGTAGGTATCTGCTGTTAATTATTGATAATATTACTTATTGATCAGGATGGGGAGCTGTAATTAATGATTCTTGCCAGCCAAGGACACTTGGAAGCTTGAACGGAAGGAAGTCAGTCTGGTTATTGGGTTTAAAGGGAGGTTAAGGTATGTGGTGGAAGGACTCAGAGGATTCTGTGATTTTACGCATCACTAACTTGCAGTAAAAAGGCACAGCCAAAGTCCAGAAATAGTTGCTGCTAAAATGGCATTTAATTTCACATTGAAATCCACATGCTGGCTTGTGCATGTGATTTCTCAGCTGCTACTGTAACAGAGGAAGTCATTTTGAATGAACAATAATCAACCTGGTTCTCCAGGGGCAACTTGTACCTGAGAACCTCTGAGTCCTTTGTAAACAACAGTTAAGCCTCCCTGTCTCCAGAGGGATGAGCTCCTGTATTTTTGTTTAAATCAAGCAGAGTTCAAGCAGAGAGGCTGCAATCATGAGCAAAGTCGGAAAATTCTCAGGCCTCTCCCAAAACCCAACTTGAAAAAGGCAAAAACAATCAGCAAGTCCCATAAGCTATTTGACCTAATAATGTTCTACCACAAGTTCCCTGCACGCCCCCCCACCCGACTGTTACATGGAGAGGAATAAATGGCTGGAAATAAGAACAGTCATTCTGGAGGGCCGCCTGATAGCAACGGTGACAGTCAACGCACACTTCAACTTGTTAATTCTACTTCAGTGCATTTTTATTGTGAAATCCCAGTACATGTGCTAAAGAGACACCAAGAAAGCACTCTTATTCCTTTATCTATGGGAGTGAAAATATGAGATCAATCTCAAGGGGTGTCTGTCCCGATGGGAAGGATTACATAGACAGTGGGATAGTACACAGCTGTTGAAAGAGTAAATCAGCACATACGCCGAGTCAGTATATATAATCTGTCTACAAGAAGACATATTATTACGTGAAAAAAGGTAATTGTGGAATTCTATGTGCTATCTGTGGTGGTTTTTAAAATGTGTCCAGAAATTCTCTGATACTCCTTTAGCAGCTGGAGCTTGATTAGCTTCTCCTTGACTGTGGGCCAGATCTAGTGACTCCCTAATGCACAGAATATGGCAAAAATGACCATGGGCCTCTTCCAAGACTAGGTCTCGGGGTATTCCTTGATCACGTCTACTCTCTTGGTCTCTTATCACTTGTTCTAGATGAAGTTACCTACCACATTGTAAGAACACTCAAGAAGCCCCATGGAGAGGCCTCTGGGGCTGGGAGGGGCTGTGTCATCCATCCAGCAGCCATGTGAATGTGCCACCAGCAAAGCAGTTCCTGCAGCCCCAGGCCAGCCTTCAGAGGACTGTCATCCCAGCTTATATCCTGACTACAGCCTTATCAGAGAGCATAAGCCAGGACCCACCAGCTTCGCCACCCCTGCTCCCTCTCAGAAAACACAGAAGATAAAAAGCTTTATTTTGAAGCATTAAGTTTTATGGCAGCAATCGACAACTAGTAATACCATTTATATCAGCATAAATTGTTTCAGTGTAATACATGCACACATAGAGACAAACATCTGACAAACAGAGAAAGCTCTGGAAAGAGATATGCTAAAGTGACTCTAGGGGTCCCCTCTGAGGGATAGGGTTGGGAGGGCGCAGGTGAATTTAGCTTCACCTCTTCTGTCTCTGTTTTTGTTGTACAGACTTTATAAACGCTACTGGCTGAGCTTTTTTAAAACACTAAAAGGAAGGAAATATAATTTAAAACTGTACCACTTTGGAATGTCATGGCAAGTCTGATAAGTCTGAGGGTTACCTTTGCTCATCTCCAAGAAATAATATTGCTTAGCAAACTTGTTTAATAATAAGCAAGGTGATTAGTGGGGCTCTTCAACCTTGTTAAGCGGGCCAACTCCAGTCGGTTATTCTTAAAAATCATCTCAGCGTAAGTCATATATGTTAAATGATTATTTTTTACCTGTATTTCTTATCTATTGGGAAACCAGGTCAAAGAGATCTTTATTTGGACAACACTGATTAGTAATACCCTTACTCTCAAAGAGTAGCCAGAGTCTCTCAGAAGTGACAAAGTTACCTCCACTGAAAATGCCAAGTTATATATTAATACCTGCTGGTCTTACCAAGCAGTTTAAAATCAAAGGGGTTTTATGGTCTGGCCCAGGTTGCACAAAAGGTATTTAAAAAAAAATTTTTTTTTTTTTTTACAAAAGGTATTTTTAAAGTAACTTTGTACTGGATTTGTTTTAGGCTTGTACTCATTTGTTTTTCAACTTGGAGCCTGGGGATCTGCACCATTCAGTGTAAGTTTCGTGGTAAGGACCCTGATCCCTGTCTCTGGTTAGACTGGCTGCAGGCACCAAAGGCTTCATGCATTTTCAGTGGAATTGAGTCCAGAGCTTCGTGCAAAATGCCTTGTGGGTGACTGACCAGAAATTCAATCACAGCACATTCATTTCAAAAATCCCTTTCATGTATCATTTAAAAGCAGCCTGCATATTTAAAATTTGCATATCTCAGATTTTGGAAATGCGGGAGAAGAATGGATTCCTGTTTAGGTTTCAGGACGAGAGAAGGGAATACACAGGAGGCATTTCCTTTCCTTGACTACTGGGTAGATTGACTACTACTGAAACCTTCTGAACCAGCAGTTCCAGAACATAAGCCATTGTCCCACGGAGCTCAGGAATAAGAATAACTAACATTTATAGAGCGTTTTACACTCTACAATGTGTGTTAGCATTCACCGCCTCATTTAATAGGGCGAGAGGCTCTTAATTATGCTTTTCTGATGAGGGGACAATGATTCTTTCAATCCCAGCATCTGCAGAGATTACTCTGGTTTCCCTTTCATAGGGACACACTAAAGAGCTCATGACGCCAGCTCAAGCTTCCCCAGCCTGGGAAAGAGTACGCTGGAGCAGGTGTGAGATGGGTTAATTTCCCCGGGCTGCAGCCTGCTCCAAGTTTCTTTCCATGATCTCAAATGTAATATGTGACTGCTCTAGGAAGCCAGGAGGGCCCCTCAGTAGCTCAGGAGCCAGATGCCTGCATGCGAATCTTGGCTCTGTTGATCTCCAGCTGCACAGTCCCGAGCAGCTTTGTTTCCTCTCTTGGATATTTAAAATGATTTAACTTCTCAGTTTCCTCATCTGAAAAATGGGGCTGACAATAGTGGTACCATCCTCGTAGGGCTTTCATGAAAATTAAATGGGGGAGTTCAGACAGAGGGCTTAGGAGTGTGTGCCCTAGAGTTAACGCTTTGTCACCATGTCTCCTGTGACAGTGTATACGATAAGTGGCGTCACAGCTGGATGGGGCTCGAGACACATTTGTCATTCATCCATTCAGGGTATCAGCGAGCAGCTCGCTGATGGGCACAGTGCCAAGCTTGGAGAATATGCCAGATGCGTCCCTCCTGTCCCTCTCCTCACAAGGCTTAACTCTGGTGGAGGAGGTCTAGAGAAGACCAAAATGAGATAAAGGCTAATGAAGTGGCAGGAGAGCCAAAACTGGGGAGGTGAGCTAGAGAGTGAGGGCTAGAGGGTGGATGGGAGCATGGTATCCTCTGATTTTATGATGTGAAAATCCAGTCTTTTAAAACATGGAGGGCACAACCATCCTGGTGGCGTGAACTGATGAGTGAGAGCCATGCAGGAGGCAAGAGTGGAGTGGGTCTGAGAGATAGGTAGGGCTCATAGGCCCCGGTCAAGTGCTGTGGTCCTGTCCTGTGTACACACAGCAGCCACACTTGTGAGGCAACTAAGTCACACGGTTCCACATCCATCAGATACATGTAAGACATTTAGTGCAAATTTATGATATATAATGGTTACATATATAATTATCTGTTACGCATATACACATAGATTTAAAGATAGCACTGGCCATCGTGTGTGGTGAGGACGGTGGAATGGAAGGACTTGGAGTAGTAACAGAAGAGTAACATTAGAGTAACAGAAATGTAACAGAAGAGTAGCAGAAGGGACACGGGCTAGCCGGGAAAGACAACGGGCCACCAGAGTTCTCAAGAACAATGGAGAGAATGGGAAAAGGGAGTATGGCTTGGGGGGACTTTGAAGAGGGCACTGCTTTTAGACATGCGGTGCTGCCTGGAAAACACAGATGGCTTCACTAACAATTGCGTATTGTGCAAAGAGGCCATATGGATCTTCCCTGGAGTGCCCCAAATTTAATGTATGGATCTCGGAAGACTGCAGGTAGACGCAGCACGGAGGAGGAAATGTCGGACTATTTCGTGCATCCCAAATTACCCGAGTACTTAGACTCGCTGGTGGAATCAGAGCACAAGGAGCTTTCTAAAATAACCATGATTTGATCATCACCCAAGTGGAAGGAACCCTTTGCTCTGACCTCATCTTGGCTTCTTTGGTCCAAGGAAACCTAAAGAGCCTTCCATTTTCTACAAGGCATCAAGGTAAAAGGAAACGCTCTCATGCGCTGAAGCTGAGCAAATGTGGGCAGAGTGATGTCCAAATGAAAGGATGGAGGAAGGACATGGAAGTCCCAGGGAGGGCTGAATAGACCAGCACAAAGAGCATCGTGACACGACGGCTCAGCTAGTTTTGCTCACATCATAGTTCCATTTATGCAATATTTCTGCCTGGTAGGCCACCCCCCACCTCTCAATATCAACACTAGGGATGTCAGCATTCTCTAGAATTGCTCATACAAGCATTCTCTTTGGATGAGAGGTTTACAATGGTCAGATGACGGGCATTCCAAACGACTGCCCAAAAGGCTCAACCTGCAGCAGCAAGAGAACATGTGAACTAGGTTTGGAGGTGACAGGTTCGAGTCACGCCTCTGCCATGGAACAGCTCTGGGAATCAGGGCGGCAACCTTCATCCTTTCAATTTGTTTCCTCTTTGTTGAAAGTTATCAACATCCCCCTCATAGATTTGTCCTGAGGATGAACTATGATGTATGTAGAAGTACTAGATCAAATTAATAAAACACAAAACAGTGCTATCATCGTTATCAAATAATATCAAATACACCGCATTTTTAAAAGTCTATGGATTTTCACTTGCTGTATCTAATTAGCCAACTAACTAATTAATGAGTTGCACTAGATCTGCACTAAGTTGGCTCTGTAGGAGGCAAAAAAAGAAAAAAGAAACAAACAAACAAACCCTGGTCTGATTTCGACTCACCCCGCATCCCCAGCACCCAGCAGAGTAACACCAGCTAGAAGGAGGGGCTCAGTACAAACGTGGTGAATGGCAGAAAGATGCAAGAATGAACAAAAACGGGCCACCTGGGTGGCTCAGTGGGTTAAGCCTCTGCCTTCTGCTCAGGTCATGATCTCAGGATCCTGTGATCAAGCCTCGCATTGGGCTCTCTGCTCAGCAGGGAGCCTGCTTCCCCCTCTCTCTCTGCCTGCCTCTCTGCCTACTTGTGATCTCTGTCAAATAAATAAATAAAATCTTAAAAAAAATGAATGAACAAAAACCACTCTAGGGAACAAATGAACACCCTGGTTTGTAAGGCGGAGTGATCACACCCTTGCATGGGTGTGGATTCGGAGCAACGGGAGGGGCTAGCTCTGTGCCACACACTAAAACTTCACAGTGAAATTTGGGATGGGATTGGGCCCAACAGCCGCTACTGTCTCCTAAGCACATCCACATTGGAGCTCTGTTTTCTCCTGCATGGAGTGTGTTTTCAAACGGAATTAAAGCCCCATGCTTTCCTAGTGCGGGCTTTTTTTCGCTACCTCAAGCCATCTGCTCTTTTATCTGTCAAAACTTATTGATTTTATTTGAAAACTTTTAATTAGAAGCTTCCAGGCAGGGGCAGAGTTAAGTTTAGAAGCTTCCAGCTTGTCTCATCCTGAGCAGCTGCAATAAGGCAATAAGGCTTAGGATTTAAATTCATTATTATCTCCACGCTGATGTCACTTTCTCTCCCCTGCTCTTGCATTGTTCCGGGATGTTACATAAGGCTTAGGAGCCACCAGACTAACACTGCTTCTTAGAAATGACCTTTCAGGGAATTTTCCTTATGTGATGAGATGCTGGTAAAGCAAGGATAATAAAGAATACACTTCCCTTCTACCTCACCTTTTACCCAAAGATGACTGAAAGCTTTATGAACATTAATTAAGCTGATCTCCTAATGCTCATGGAAAAAAGAATTATCCACTGCAGAAAACCAAAACTAAATTTAAAGGCTCCTTACCAATATAGTTAGAGTCAGTCAATCACAGAACGGTATCCACCTTCAACCTTCCTCCACTGTAGGCTTAGGAAGCTCCTACTCATCCTACAAAACCCTGTTCAGGTATCACCTCCTCTAGGAAACCTCCTGTACCTCTACCTTCCATGACCAATTAGGTGCACCCCCTTTCATTATACTCTCAACATTTTCTGTATGCATCTCCCTACAACCCTTATTGAAATTTCTGCAGTTTGTATTCTTGTTTATCTGTCTCCCTAGAGCCCAGTTTACTCAGGATATGCACCCGTTTTTCTCACCAAGGACATGTACAAATTCATTATTTTGGTGTTCTCCGAATCTCTCCCGTAGTTTGGCATGTAGCAGATATTCAATACATCTACTTTTTTTTTTTAAAGGTTTTATTTATTTATTTGACAGACAGAGATCACACAAGTAGGCAGAGAGGCAGACAGAATGGGGAGGGGAGAAGCAGGCTCCCTGCCGAGCAGAGAGTCCGATGTGGGACTCGATCCCAGGACCCTGGGATCATGACCCGAGCCGAAGGCAGCGGCTTAACCCACTGAGCCACCCAGGTGTCCCACAATACATCTACGTTTAACTGGACAAGATTTCTGTGGCTTTTTTGGGAAACAGATTTTGTTACTTATTTTTAAAGATTTAAAAAAAAATGATTTTATTTTTAAGTAATCTCTATACCCAACATGGGCCTCTAACTTAGAACCCTGGGATCCAGATTTGCATGCTCTACTGATTGAGCCAGCCAGGTGCCACTAGATTTTACTTTTTTAGAACTGCTATAGGTTCCTAGAAAAATGGAGCAGAAGGTACAGAGATTTCCCATTTACCCCCTGCTTCCACACATGCATAGCCTTCCCCATTACCAATAAGCCCCAGCAGAGTAGTACATTTGTTACAACTGATGAACCTACACTGACACATCGTTATCACCCAAAGTCCATAGTTTACATTAGGGCTCAGTCTCGGTGTCATACAATCTATGGGTCTGGACAAATGCATAATGACACGTATCCACCAGCGTGGTATCACACAGCCTAGTTTCGCAGGCCTAAAAATCCTCTGCTCTGCAGGATTCTGTTATCGGTCATCAAAGCACACTTTCTACAGCACAGCTAGAAAACTCTTCGCTTCTAATTCAGCATCAAATTCATTTCAAGGGAAAAAACAAAAACAGGTAAGACCTTCTCAACCCAACCTGCTCTAATTTCTCTATAAAATAAACCAACCAGCATCCTCAAGAACTTGTGGTTAAATTTAGTGGTCTAGACCACACCGAGCAAAGCAGCTTCTACTCTGTTTGCCTTACAAGTGTTTTCAGGGTCCTAAAAGATTTAATGTTATGTCTCGTGCCTAGACCACAGTTGTTATCCTGTTTTGGACAGCAGCACTCATTACTGAAGAGCACATGTGGGATGCTCTGATTGGCGATCTATCTTCACTTTCTCTTTGACTTGAGAGAGAGGGGACAGGGACATCTTTGAGAGGGAAGGATGGTATCCAATTTGGATCCGCTTTAAGTTGCAGAAGAAAGCAAAACATTTGTCAATTCCAGGGCTTTAGCTGTCGTAATTATTGTGCTAAATCTAACAGTTCCCATGAAATACCAAGAGTGTGTTACAACACCCTATTATGCCTGGCTGGCCTGATACAGGACTCTGATGACAGAGCAACCAATTTTCTTAAGTAACTTTAGGGTCAAAGGAAGAGCTTTTTTTTTTTTTTTTTTTAAGTTGACAAATCTTCTGTACACTATGAAAAAATTAAATGAGATAATTGCATACAGAGCATTTAGCACAGCATGTAACACAGAGCAAACAATGAATTCAGCTACTCTGTAATAACAACATTAATAATTACTATTTATTGAGAGCTTATTATGTGCTAGGAACTATGCCAACTGCATTCTCTGTTCCTTTTTAATATTCCTGACAATTCTATAAGGTATTGTTTTAATCCCTGTGTTACAGTGGGAGTAAATTAAATTTTGTACTTTTCACTGGGTTGCAAGCCATTGTAACTTAGCAGGTGAAGAACAGAGTCTATCTGCCTTCAGAGTCCAATAAACTATCCTGCCACTCTTTAAGGAAACAAGGGGCATTGATTAAGTGTCCATGCCCTATAGTGTGTTCAGCAGGTACCATATGGGAGGGAATGAACTCTGAGCCCTCTAGCAAATTAGTCTAGTTGAAAACAGCAAGATATCCAGGTGGAAGATGAGCGGTGGTAAGACAGTGTACGGTGAGCTGTCAATTAAGTATTTCATCTCGATGTGCTCCAGGCTTAATGGAGGAAGAGACTAAAGGGTTGGAGAGGTCAGGACACCTCAGAACTTGAGATGAACTTGAAACTGTATGATCTGCATACTCTGCTGTGATTTTGTGAGTGAGGCATGTGTTGGAGCCACTCTGAAGGGGCGGTTTTCTAAACTTCACTTCCCTACCCCTAACAGACATACCTAAAGAATTATTGAACAAACTGAGGGTTGCTGGAGGTGGGTAGGAGGGATGGGGTGGCTGGGTTATGGACACTGGGGAGTGCTATGGTGAGTGCTGTGAAGTGTGTAAGCCTGATGATTCACAGACCTGTACCCCTGAATCAAATAATACATTATGTGTTAATTAAAAAAAGGAATTATTGTTGAACTCTGCCATGGACATTGATGGCAATATTTAGAGTGTACTAACTGTGAGTGTGGACTGTGCAGTCAGATTATCTGGGCTCAAATTTTGGCCATGCCCAATCTCTCTTTGAACCTCAGTTTTCCCATCCATGAAAAAGGAGATATTGACTACGGTAATATGAAAATGTACAGAAAGCTCCTAGCATAAAGCTCGGAGTCTAGGGGGATGTTCAGTGCATGACGCTTAATGTCAGCAGTACTGCTTTGGCTTGGTGAGGGAGAAGAGGGTGGGAATCACTGATCTAAGATGGAGGTCAGATGAGAAACTGCTCTGAACTCTCTGCCAAGAGCTAGTCCTGGACCTGTGGCAGGGAGGGGACAGACGAGGCGCTGACAGGCAATGTAATTTCAATTTATCTTGGGACCTAAACTTTCCAACCTAAAGACATTGTTGATGGTTCTTCTTAAACAGCTCTGACTCCAAATGGCCACTTAAACATAATGGAATGGTATGATTTCATACAACACGCTCTTGGGACTAGTAGAATTCCTTGAATAGATAAAATATTGAAGAAAAAAGTTAATGATGTTGGCTAAAACCCAAGAAGAGTTCACTTCAGGCTACTGAATCATCTTTCATAGGAGATTTTAAGAAGAGACAGTAAGACTCAACGTGGGACCAATGGTTTGACTATCCCTGTATTCGCTCAAACATTTCCTGGATGTTTCACTTTCTCCATCTATTAAATGTGGATAATACTTGTGCTGGCAGCTCTATATAAAAAGCTGTGAGGATTAAGTAAAGGAATGAATGCAAAGCATTTAGCAGAGTTCCAGACATTTAGTTATCACTCAACAAACATTCAGAACTCACCGTTCCAGATGCTAGGCTACAATCTGGGGCTACCTAGATGAATGAAATATCTAAGAGCTCTCCTGATAGTTTTTAGTAGTTGTCTCTTGCATGTCTGCAAACTCTTCTAGGACAGAGTTCTGGTCTCATTCATCTCTACCCATCAAAGAGATGGGTATCAGAGATGAATCTCTGGTATTCATCTCTTTATCAGCGATCTCTATATCTGGTATTCATCTCTGTATCATCTAATATCAGAGATGAATCTCTGGTATTCATCTCTACCCACCAGACAGTGAAACTTAATAGTTGTGACTTGAATGAATAGGTACAGAAGACCCAAACCCTGGGTTTAAGAAACTCCTTGGAGAGAAGAGAGACGTGTAGACAAATTATAATGCAGTGTAACTGGTGTGGTCAAGGGGCTTTGGGCTCATAGAAGGCCTAGGTGAATAGCACCATTGTCCAAGAGGCAGACCAGACCAACTTCAGGTCTGTGCCATCCTGGGTCGGCAGGTAATAAGTAACACATGTGGAGTACACCAACGTCTGACTGTAGTCACTCCAAGTTCTTCAGTTGAGCTGCTGTCATTTGGCTAATGTTCCCCACACATCAGTGCAGTGACCTATGACCCTCCTGGCCCCAAGAGCAGCTCTGTGAGCCTGTTTTGTTAGATTTCTGCCCAGAGCACTTGGCCATAACAAAGTGGAGAGGGGAGAAATCAATACAACCTGAACCGAACACTCACTTAAAACATTAGCCTTCAACTCTGGATTCACGCCCTTGTCACTAACATCCAAAGTGCTTTTGCTCCCTGATCTGCTCTGAGCCTAGTAAGTAAACATGAAGGCGGAAAAAGAAATGGCTCCAGGGCACAGGCAGGGAAAGGCACTAGGTTATAAATGGGAATGCACACGGGGAGAGATTCCCAATGTGGCGGGGTCGAAGGAACACAGGCCCTTTAAATGCGAGCTTGCAACCTTAGGAATGTTTCTTGACCTCCCTGAACCTCAGTTTTCTTATTTGGCAAGAGCAGTAAGGCTGTTTTGTCAATTTGGGGAGCATTAGTGAACGTCGAGCCCCCAGAACACGGCTTGGCTCCCGGCTGATGTTCAGTACATGGTAGCTGCTAAGAACAGCTTTTCTGCCGCTCATAAGGAAGTAGGCAAGGCCAAATGCAGTGAAAATCTTTCATTAACTACACGAATCAACGCTATACCAACACAGGCGTTCACAGTTTTGTGTCAGGGATACTTGCTAAACACTTACCATGCGCTACCTACTCAGTTAAGGGCTGAGGACCCAGAGGTGGGTGAGACAAGGGACCTCCCCTAAAGAATATAAATCATTTTAACCAAATTCTGAAGCAACACTTATAGAGGAGAGAATGTATCAGGTGACAGGATGCACAGAGAGGGGCAACCAGCTCAACATGGAGTAGGAGCAAGCTGATTTGCATATAAAGGATAAGGACAAAGTCGGCCTTGGGAGGAAAGGGTGATAGGGCACTCCAGGTTAAAAGAAGACAAAGACAGATGAAAATAATAGGGGGGTTTGTGGGGTCCTGGGACCTGAGGCTGATGCCAGGTCACAAAAGCCCCTTGAACCCATTTTGGAGGGAATGTACTCTGAGAACGTATGAACAGTCAAAAGGTGGCTCAGTCGGTTAAGCATCTGCCTTTGGCTCGAGTCATGATCTCAGGGTCCTGGGATTGAGCCCCACATCAGGCTCTCCACTCAGCAGGAAGCCTGCTTCTCTGTCTCCCTCTGCCTGCCTCTCTGCCTGCTGGTGATCTCTCTCACTCTCTCTCTCTCTCTCTCTGTCAAATAAATAAATAAAATCTTTTTAAAAAAAAGTTTTTATGTAAGGATAGATTTGCATTGGACACACTGCTCGGGCTTCAGGGTGGAATGGGAAAAGCTACTATTGCACGAGTAGTTAGGGTGTTATTTCTTCATTCCTTTCCAACCCAAGCAAGTACACAAGTCTACAGCCTCTTCTGGGTGGTCCAAGTAGGCAATTACACAAGCAAGGATGATTTCTGGACACCTACTCTTTCCCTCACGGACAAGTGGTTTTAAGCAGGCCTTTCTTGGTGCTCATGCTCCCTACTTCCTCATCACAAATTTGTCCGCCTCTGTTGTGTCCGCAGGACTGAGTTCATTACTCTCCATTACCCATCCCCACTCAATAATGTGGAGCTGAAGGTGGAGGTCACGGGTTCCAGCCCTGCTGATGTCTGCTCAGGTTAAGCAAACTCAAGTCCTTGTAATCTCAGGAGGGGGGCGACCATGCCAGCCAGGAGACATCTGTCTGTACGAATCTCCTCCAGTCCTCTGAGAGAGGGACACATGAACCACCCGACTGAACATACACACATATATGTCTGGTACTCTCCTACCTAAACCATCCTAGATCTTCATAGTGATTAGTAAAATGCTAAGTTACTCCAGATAATCACCTATTTTACTGCAACACGTTTAAATTCATTCTCCTCCAATATAAGAAGAGCTAATGAGGCAAATGATTAACCTCGTGGTAGAAAACAGAGAAATGTAAACAAGGCTTCAGAAATAAGTAGATTTTTATGCCAAGTATGTTGTATACATTATCTTATAAAAATATATATCCTCTATTAAGTTCTAAATAGATGAGGACTTTTTATATGTTGTAGAAAATTTAGTATTAATTTTTTTTTTTTTTTTTAGATTTTATTTATTTGAGGAGAGAGAGAGAGCAAGCAAGAGCACAAGAGCCGGGGGAAGGAATAGCAGACTCCCCACTCCTCAGGGAGCCCACTCGAGGGCTCCATCCCAAGATCCTGGGATCATGACCTGAGCCAAAGGCAGCCACTTAACCAACTGAGCCACCCGGGTGCCACTAGGATTAATTTTTAAAAGGTTACTCAGTTGTAAATTATAGTCATTTTTCATCCACAATGTCCACATGCATCAAGTAAAAGACCTAGTTTTCACATGATATCTGAACACATGCACGTTCTTTAGCCAGAGGGAGCACAGGAGACCCACGATGAGGCACTGCTTGTTCCCACCTAGTACCAGGATAATTTTTGGAATTACTCCCATTTTGTTAAAAACAGCCTCACAAAGAGGCTTCCCAGCCTAAGAGAGGTAAGATAAATTTATTCTCTTTTCTTCATTCTTCTCAGCCTTAAGGTGAGCCTGCATCAAATGGCAGGGCCCAGAACATGGAGAGAACATCAAGCCCACAGTATGAGAAGTGACCTCCATCCCTTTACATAGGCCTCCGACATTAGTGATGAGATGGGTGCTGCCCTAACCTGCAGAACACAGTCACCTTGTTACATTCTGCCCAAAGTGACAGCATCAAGACCTGAAACTCTTTCCTCACGTCTAGAATGCTGGCTGCTAAGCTTGTATCCAGATTCTTCCCACAGTGCAGAGATTATTTTTAGAACTTGGTTTCTGCATCAGATTTAAAGAGAAGCGAGTTAATTCAGACCTTGTACTACAGGAAATGCCTGGAAAAAAAAAAAAAAAAACTTGATAAAAGCAACTCATTATTCCTCCCCAAGAGCCATCAGGGAGACTTTAATTAAGTCACCCTGACACACAGAACAGCACCAACCGGAACACTGTTTCTCATGTCCTCCCTTACAAATCCAACAGTCACCTTGGCAGAGTGTCCAGACTGGCTCTTCTGGGCAGATCTTTTTAGACTTCCCATTTGTCATCATCTAATGATGAGAAGATTAATTAAAATGGTGGTTCCTCAACACGTGCTCTTGAAAGAAAGGGAGTATTATTAAGTCACTAATAACGAAATGAGGAAAAGAGAGGGAGCCAGTGGAGTTTCCTGAAAAGCTGTCATCACTCTTTGGGCAACACGGTAACCATCAGCTCATGAAGGGTTGCCCTCTCACACAGCAGTCTTTGATGTATTTTTGCTGATGATAAAGAAACAATCAGGGCACCTGGGTGGCTCAGTGGGTTAAGCCTCTGCCTTCTGCTCAGGTCATGATCTCAGGATCCTGGGATCAAGCCCCACATGCATTGGGCTCTCTGCTCAGCAGGGAGCCTGCTTCTCTTTCTGCCTACTTGTGATCTCTGTCAAATAAATAGATAAAATCTTAAAAAAAAAAAAAAGAAACAATCACATTTCATTCCAAAAGAGAAAATTCATGGTAGTCTTTTTAGGGTAAAACAGGATGCCTGGAAAAAAACCCAGAGAACACGTTTCTAAATGAACATGTGGTTAGAGGAACGATGGTTTTCCAGAACTATCGCTCCCTGCAAGATCGCACCCCAAGGAAGAAGAGCTGTGACTCACTCCTTCAAGAACCAGCAGACAGGGAGGAGGAAAGGCGTCTGGGGCTTTCTGCCACTGAAAAGAGCCAAGTCAACACTTGACCAAAAGTGAAGTGGAAAACATGTAATTCCTTCCAGTAACAAGAGCTACTATTATCACGGCTAATGGGTGAAGTTTTTTACCTGAACGTTTCATTAATCCTCTTACGCTCCTCTGAAGGTGAGTTTTATTATTTTCAGTTTGGAACAACAAACCAGAGGCTCCCAGACCTAAATCCTCCCAGTCTCATGGTAAAGTTGTGTTCGGCTGGGAAGAGCCTCCCCACCCCTCCTCTGCCCCGGGGCACCCCCAGGGAGCTTAGCAGAAGCAGGAAGGGCACAAATAAGGGGCATTCCTGAGCTTCTCTTTGCACATGCTGGGAGCTCACTAAACCTTTAGAGTGAGGTGGCAACCACAAAACAGGCTGGTTTCAGAGAGTAGGGAAGCGTCACATACGCTCGAAACTTGAACCCTCTCGCGCACTGCCCTCATCTTACCTGTTCTGAGAATCGGAACAGCTCAAAGACCCTTCAGGCATCTAACCTCTAAGCACAGTGCACTGAATTCATACCTCCCCCGGGGGCAAGCAGTCCCAGTCAGAGATGCTCCTGGCCTCATGCCCCTAAGGCTGTCTCCAGTTTTGGCTGGGAAACCTGACTGCCCGCCTCCACAGCTCGTACTAAGGTGGGACCCAGGGAACCACCCTGACAACCGCTCCGCAGAGGGAAGAGCACCAGGACCTCCAAAATGGTGGGCGCTTGGGCCAGGACTCCTGGGGAAGAACTTTACAACCCAAGGCGCTCTCAAAAAAATCTCTTCTTAGGGATTCACAGTGAACATTTCCATTTTAAAGTCTCTAAAAAGTCTGGGGTTAAAAACTGGTTCCGATTTTGGGGTATCCAACACTTCCCTACCATTTTGGGGGGTGACCAGAGCTTTAGTCCATCCCTTTCTCACCATGTACCCCGAAACTCCCTGGGGAGACCCACATCCATGGTGGCAGCCTCCGACTCTGGTCTCTTCAACATTACTCCTGCTAACTTGCCATCCTTCCTCCTTTCTATAGCGTGAACTCCTTAAAATGTGAACTGCGTCTCACTGCTTCTCTGTAATCCTCGTTGACCTCCCTCTGCATTCAGGTGAAGTGCAAACCCCATTCCACAGCGCCTAAGCTCCCATACCACTGACACTGAGCCCACTCCCGTGACTTTGACATTGACCATTCCTTTCCCTCAGTAATTTCCAGCCTCACTGGCCTCCTCCCAGTTCCTAAACCAGACAAACCTTTCCTGTTTCTAGACATCTGCTCTTGCCTCAGTCTGAAATATGAGACTTTATGGCTTCTTGTCCTTTGGGTCTCCACCTAGACAGCCTCCATTCAGACAAAGCTTTTGCAAGCACCAAAGGAGCAACCCTCTCCCTCACCCTTCTCAATCCCTTACTGCCTATCGCAGTGAATTTGCGAAGTGGGGTCCCCTAACTAACGGCATCCACAGCAGCTGTGGGCACTTGTCAGAAGCTCAAGTTCTCGGGCCCTGCTCCAGACCTGCTGACTGAGAAACTCTGGGGGCAGGGGGAGCAGTCATTTGTGTATTAACAAGCCCTCCATGGGATTATGAGGCACACTAAGGTTGCACTGTCCTGTGACAGCATCCTGGCTTTTTCCTGCATGTTTGTCACCAACTGCCATTATTCTTTATTTAGCCTGTTTTATAGTCCCCTGCTAGATTCATAAGCACGGTAAGGATAGGACTTTGGCCAGCCATCATTGCAGTCCAGGACTCTGGCTGACGCTAATTACTGTCTCCTGAATGAATGAATGCATGGAATACACCTCAGGAAAAACTGGTTTAAATAGGAGCTGTATTAGCTGATGGCTAAGCTTCAAGTGTCATAAGCCACATGCCACCAGTTTTACTCTTCATTCATTTACTCAGTGTTTATGGCCATCTTTTATAGGTCAGGTTCTGTTTCAGACAATATAAATACAAAGAAGAGTGAGTCCTTGGTCTAAAAGAAATTAGAGGCAAGGGGGAATTGTAAAAAAAAAAAAAAAAAAAATCCAGGTAAACACACAATTATCTCAACCGTCTAAGTGTTATAATTAAGTCTAGTAAAACCCATCAAAAGCATGAGAAAGGTGCATGCATTATCTTTGACCTAGTTTTTCCAGTTCCAAAAGTTATTTCTAGAAAAATAATCAGGCCCATACACAGAGATTTATCAAATGAATGGTTATCACAGCATTATTTATACTAGCCTAAATAAAAATCAGAAAAAACCTAGATGTAGAAACACAGAGAGTAATTTAAAAATTCTCCTAGATATAAGACAGAAGGGTAAAAAATATTGTATTTTAGAAGAATTCTTAATAATGGACTTAATATATGGACTTTTTAACAATATACTGTTAAGTTAAAAAGCTGTACAAAATCATTTTTATAGTATATACACTGTAGACATACATAGCTATGCATGTTGTATAGAAATATACTTAATAAATTGGACATAGAAGCATACTTAAATATATTGGAAAGGTGCTTACTAAGATAGTAACAGAAGTTACTAGGTGGTGTGATAACAGGTAATTTTTCTCTTACATTTCTCTGTATTTCCAAATTTCCTACAATGCACTATAATAGTTAGAGAGAAATGTCAAGGGCAATGGGTCAGAGCAGAAGGAAGACATAAACCTGTTATGTGGTGTAGAGGGTTTAAACACAGAGGACATGTTGTTTGAGCTGGGACTTGAGAATGTATGAGGGCTGGTGTCAAGGAAAGGTGTCAGCACCGGCAGGAGTCAGGGAAGTATAGTGTGTTTGGGGGACAAGGAGCAGCCCAGGGAGGATGAAGCAGTTGTCGACATTTGCAGCAAATCTCTACAGAGATTTCCAGTTGCAGCTCTCCACCAATTCTACAGAACAAGCTGTTTGTTTATCTTCACAAAAGAAACAAAGCCCCATATGGACAGTGGCATTCTTTATTAATCAAAATCAGAGTTCACTTATGCATGATGGGCCATCCATGCTCCACAGGGCTCCCTTCTCAGCATTTTGAAAAGCCACAGACAGGTCTTCCTATTGTGTAAAGGATAATATAAATAAATAGAAACCATACCAATGGTTTCACTCTGGCTAGATTATTATGCGATAACATCAGATGGAAGAGGAAGAAGGAGGATATGCAAAGATAACCTTGTATCTTAGACTTAGAGTTCCCAGTGCTAGAATTCTAGAGGCAGGTCTAATCTCATGGTCTGGCCATCGTCAATGGTCAGGATTACTGAGTAAGCAGTAAAATACCTCTCTGATGCTCATTCATCGCTCAGCACCAATACATAAATTTCAAAGGCCATGATAAGTGACTTGACAACCTGGAGACAGATGATAAGGTCTCAGCTTCTGATCACTGAACACAATAAATCCCTTACAAACCCGTTGCTACTAATTTTTTTTTAAGACCTATCTTTTGCTGTCAATCATTTTCAGGTCAATTACATGAGAACCTGTTGACCTGAAGCATACTCAGATTTGGGTAAAATGCAGTTCAATATGAATTTTGGGAAAGATTCATGTGATTTAAACACAGGATTGCCCTGGAGATGATTTATACGAGAGGTTCCAAACTCAGATATCAGTGGGGGAGTGACAGATGATCCGTTGTCTAGCAAACTCAGTTTTTCCCTTCTGCAACAGGAATCAAGTTTTAGCTGGGCACCTGCTTAGGTACAAACATATTTCAGATTCCCTTGCTGTGGCAGACATGCT
The DNA here is from genome assembly GCA_003697995.1 of Taxidea taxus jeffersonii. Taxonomy (NCBI): domain Eukaryota; kingdom Metazoa; phylum Chordata; class Mammalia; order Carnivora; family Mustelidae; genus Taxidea; species Taxidea taxus. The sequence goes on from RCUC01136110.1 coordinate 29,963, forward strand.
AGAAACCACCGAACAATCTTCCCATTTTTCTTGGATACTCAGCCTATCAGTATTCCCCAGTCTCCTATGCAGTTAGGAGGGGCCATGTGATTGAGTTCTAGCCACTGGGATACAGTTAGAGGTGGGATAACCTGTATTCAGGCCCATAAATAAAATGCAAGCTGAATTCTGTGTTCCCAATTGCCAGGAAAAGGAGACATTCAAAGACCCACCTACATGAACTCAGAATGTATATAACCTCTGAGCCAGAAATCCTCCTTCAAGGAGGCTATTCTACAGAAGCACTGGAGTCATTTATACACAAATAATACACAGAGGGTCACTTATGTGGGCATTCATCGCAGAACCGTTTATTACAGTAGACAACTGGAAACAATTTGATTACTCCACAGGAAATTATTCCACAGGAGTTAAATTATGTTAACACCCATACCACAAAATACAATGCAATCTTTAAAAAAGAGAAGATGGCTCTGTTTGCACCGACTTGGAAAGACCAAGAGCTGCTGCTGAATACAAAAAGCAAGCTGCAGGGTGATTCCGTCCCTAAGCCAGCCGGCATTTATTCTCAGTTTGTCAGGCACTATTCCAGGCGCTGGGGCTAACCTAGTCAACAACACACACAGAAACCCTTGTCCTGGGCGCCTGGGGGGCTCAGTGGGTTAAAGCCTCTGCCTTCGGCTCAGGTCATGATCTCAGGGTCCTGGGACTGGGCCCTGCATCGGGCTCTCTGCTCGCTGGAGAGCCTGCTTCCTCCTTTCTCTCTCTCTGCCTGCCTCTCCGCCTGCTTGTGATCTCTGTCAAATAAGTAAAATCTTAAAAAAAAAAAACACCCCCAAAACCAAAAACAAAACCCTTGCCCTATGAAGCTAAATGCATATAGAATGTATATTTAAACATTCTAAAATGATTCATCAATTAGTAATAGAAATGTATTTATTCCCAAATATATAGAGAGAGGATCCATAATGATGACCTCTGGAGAAGGGAGTGGAGATAAAAAGAGGGATATTAACCTCTTGTTCTATATTCTTTGGTGTTGTGTGAATTCGTTTGATGGGAATGTATCTGTGCACTGGAATTCATTGTAGTAGAATGTGTTCTAGCAATGGACCCCAAACCCCGCCCTGCAGAACCCCTCAGGGGCCACTCTTTGGAAACAGGGAGGCATTTTTCCTCCCTCCACCACCACCCTCCATCACTGTCATTTATTTTATTTATTTAGAGCTGCAATGAGCTTTCTTTTGATCCAAGGCTTCTGCAGCAACAAAACTGTAAGAACAGCCCATCTTGCTCATTATCAGAAAATTATTTTGATACACAAAAGAATAAGGAATAAGGGTGAAAGCCTCATCTGGGCCTCAAACTAGACTGATCCCAGATCATTTAAGGGTTTTGATTGTCTGTTCTTTTTCTGTCCTTTTACTGCTAAGGCTCCTCTGCCTATAAAGGTCAAGATTTCTGCTTTGGATGTCAGATATCACTCAATAAACACCACGGATGAGTTCTGAGATGGAAAATGCATTTTTGAATAGAACAGTTTTTGTTTTATTTTATTTTAAAATTGTGTTAGCCCCTAAAAGACCCCTGTAATAGCGAAGATAAAGTTAATCCAGCAACGCATTTACCATAGCAAACCTCCAGAACAGAAACACATTACTTTCCTCTGATGGAATTTTAAATCCGAATAAGGGATTAAACAATATTACCCAGCTGATGGAGAGCAACCTGGGAAACACAATGGATTATGGGGAAACACCATTCTTTGTGCCATCATTTGTATTCTAGGAAGTCCTTTTGACCCTTCCATGATTAATATGTCTGATATAATTCTAAGGAGGTGTGTCTTTTCTAACTTCTCATTTCTTCTTTTCAGAAGGTCTGCACAGAGCAGAGTTCAGCTCCCTTTCAGACTGCAGTTGACATAATCCAGACCGAATTACAACCATGAGAATGGTCTTGCTTCTACAACTCCTCTTTAGTTTGGTTGATTAGGGCAAGCAGAGCACATTCCCTCTTGTATTAGCACATCCACTACAGCTTACTATTAAAAAGAAATGTTGTCTGAAAGAACGCAGAGTGAATGGACTGAATTGACAGAAAGACCCAAAGATTAGCAAAGTTCCTTCATTCTTTTGTCTTCCTTTCCACTTGCTTCTGTGTTGGGTGATCTAAGACCTGTCCTGTGTATATAAAATAAAACAACTAAACAGAAAATTGTCTCTCCTTGATCTAGCATTGCCAGAACTATTTTAACCCCAGGAGCCAATCTTAATTCTTGTGAGATATTTCTTTTTTTTAAATGTGAAACATCCAGATAATCTGTCTTCCTAGGACCTGAGAGAGCCTTCCTACATAGACCATCTCTTCCCTTAAATGTCTCCTCCTTCTCTGACCCCAGGACAAATCTGTAGGAATGTATGTTAACAAGTAATGCCACCCACAAGAGGAAATATCTTAGCACTTATAGGTCAACATAAGAGAAAAAGTCCATTTTGTAGGTTTCATGATTTCTGTGGACTCAAGCATTGGATTAATTATAAGCAAGATGAAATCTCATTTTTTGATTCTCTGGGGTCTTTGTTCTAACTTGGTGAGTGACGATTGCTTTGTGTTTCTGTTTTTCTAAAAACTAATAGAAAAATTAACAATGATGATATTTGCAATCTCTTTCACACACAGTGAACTTACTAAAAGTTAGCTATTATTGCTATTATCATTACTACCAGTGATACATTTTGTCATAAACTGAATTTAAAAATACAGTTTGAGATCCAGGACTACATAGTAAAAGCTTCTCAGATTAAATTTTAGTAAACTCAAGGAAAAACTCCCTCATGATGGCAGATATAAAAAGTAAATGCACTAACATTGCTACTGACCTCAGAAAAATAAAAAGGGTTATAAGAGAGTGCTATTAACAACTGTACACCAACAAACTGGAGACTCAGAGAACTTAGTTCTCTAAGACAACTGGACAAAGTCCTAGGAACACATGAATTACTAAAACTGACTCACGAAGAAATAGAAAATCTGAACAGCCCTGTAATAAATAAAGAAACTGAATCAGTAATTAAAACCTCTGAAAGAAAAGTCCAGGATCAGGCAAAATCACTGGTGAATTCTACCAAAAAATTTAAACAGGAATAAGCACCAGTTCTTTTAAAACTTTTTCAAAAAAATTGAAGAGGAGAAAACACTTCTTTATTTATTCTATGAAGGCAGTATTATTGTGATACACTACAAAAACACTACAAAAGCAAAAAAAAAACAACAAACAACAACAACAAAAAACCACTACAGACCAATATTCCTTAGAGATATATGTAAAAATCCTCAAAAATATATTAGAAAATTCAGCATCATTTTACAAAAATTATTTATCCCTATGAAGTAGGATTGATTCTAAGATTTCAATAGTGATTCGATAACTAAAAACCTATCAATATAAAGCACATTAATACAGTGATTAAAAAAACACACACTATCATCTCAATGGATACAGAAAAAGCATTTAACAAAATCTAACACCCTTTCATGAGAAAAATACTCAATAAAGTAAAAATAGAAAATAAAAAACCTCCCTAACAGGATAAAGGTCATATATGAGAAATCTTTAACTGTATCATACTCAATGGTAAAAGACAGAAAGCTTTTTGCCTAAGATCAGGACCAACACAAAGATGTCCACTCCACTTCTTCTATTTGACACAGCACTGAAATTTCTAGTCAGAGCAATTAGGCAAGAAATAAAAGCCACCCAAATTGGAAAGGAAGAAGTAAAACTACCTCTACCCTTACATGACAAGATCTTTTATCTAAAAAAAAAAAAAACCCCAAAGAATATAGAAAAAAAATTGTTATAGTTAATATACAAATTCAGCAAAGTTACAAAATACAAAATCAACATGTAAAAATCAGTTGTTTTGGGGCACCTGGATGGCACTATTGGTTAAGCATCTGACTCATGGTTTCAATGCAGGTTGTGATCTCAAAGTCATGGGATAGGGCCTGTGTGGGGGTCCACACTCAACATGGAGTCTGCTTAAGATTTCCTATCCTTCTGCCCCTCCCCCAACACACATGTACTCCCTATCTCTAAAATAAATAAATCTTTTTTTAAAAATCAGTTATATTTCTCTACACTAGCAATGAGCAATCCAAAAGAAAATTAAGAAAATAATTTCATTTATGATAGCATATAAAATACTTAGGAATAAAATTAACCAAGAAGGTTCAAGACTTGTACATTGAAAACAACAAAACATTGCTAAAAGAGATTCAAGACCAAAATTAATGGGAAAATATTCAACATTCATGGTTTGGAAGACAATATTGTTCAGATAATACCACTACATGGTAGTATATGTCCAAAGTGATATACAAATTCAATGCAATCCGTATCAAAATCCCAATGGTATTTTTCGTAATCTAAAATTCATATGAACTGTCCAAACCTCATGAAAAGCTGCCAGCTAACAACACACTCAATGGCAAAAACTGATGTCTTTTCCTCTAAGATCAGGAACAAGACAAAGATGCCCACTCACTAGTTCTCTTCAATATAGTATTAGAAGTCCAAGCCAGAGTGATTAGGCAGGAAAAAGAAAGTCATCCAAATCAGAAAGGAAGAAGCAAAACTGTATCTATATAGAGACAACTTATCATATCTAAAAAATCCTCTGAATGAAACCACAAAAGAACCTGTTACAGCATCAACAAATTCAGCAAAATTACAAGGTATCAAATCAACACACACACACACACAAAAGTGCATTTTTGCACACTAGCACTGAACTATCTAAAAAGAAAATTAAGAAAATGACTCTTTAATAATAGCATAAAAATTAATAAAACACTTAACCAAGGAGGTGAAAGACTAGTAACTGAACACTACAAAACACTGATGAAAGAAATTAAGATGAAGAAGTTGCAAAGATATCTTGTATTCAAGCAATGGAAGACGATGTTGTTAAAATTTCCATACTACCCAAGGAGATCTACAGATTCACTGCTATCCCCCCATCAAAGTTCTCATGGCATTTACAAAAATAGAAAAAAAGATCCTAAAATTCATATGACACCACTAAAGAAATCTTAACAGCCAAATAAAACCTTAAGAAAAAAAGAACAAAGTTGGAGGCATGACACTTCCTGATTCAAAATATATTAACGAAGCTACAGTAATTAAACAGTGTGATATTGGCATAAAAAAACATGCATAGAGACCAATGGAACAGAATAGCGAGTGCAAAGCTAAACTCACTCACATATGATCCGGTGATCTTCAACAAAGCTGCCAAGAATACACAATGGAGAAAAGATTGTCTTTTCAACAAATGGCAATGGGAAAACTGGATATCCACAAAAGCATAGGACCCAGTAATTCCATTACTAGGTGAATATACCCCAAAGAATTGAAAGCAAAGATTCAAACAGATACTGTACACCCATGTTCATGCAGCATTATCACAATAGCTGATAGGTGAAAACAGCTTAAGGACCCATCAACAGATGAGTGGAAAAACAAAACCTAGTATACAATGGAATATTATTCAGCTGTCCAAAGGAAGGACGTTCTGAGACATGCTACACATGGACGAACTTTGAAAACATTAGGCTAAAGGAATGGAGTCAGACACAGAAGTGCAACTATTATCTGATTCCACTCTTATGAAATATCTAGAATAGGTAAATTCAAAGAGACAGAAAATATACTAGAAGTCCCCAAAGATTAGGTAGGGGGAGAAATGGCAAATTATCACTTAATGGGTACACAGTTTCTGTTTGGGATGATGGAAAGTTCTGGAAAATAGTTCTAATAATAGTCACACACACTATGAAGGTAATTAATGCCACTGAATTAAAAATGGTTAATGTGCCAAATTTTGTGTATTTTATGTCATATATTGTTTGCAACAAAAAAAGTAAATAAAAAATCTACAAGTAGCACGGCTGAAGTTAGGAATAGTACCATGTTGTTACATATATAGAACCATTCACAATTTTTCTATGTATTATTTAGAAAACAAAAAGTAACCTTCACTTGTTATAATTTATCTATTTTTTTTTTCCTAATGTAACAGGGAAAATTTAAATGATTCAATTGGCTTCTTCAGCTCTGCCTAATATAATAAGAAAGGAACATAAATGATTTAAAAAAAATGAATGCTCTGCCATGAGGGATTAAACTTGCCTGCACTGGGGGCATTTAGGAAAAAGTAGATGATCATTCAGCAGAAAAATATTGGAAGGAATTTATACAAATGGCAGTGTGTTGGACAAGGTAAAGGTTCAAAGTACCTTCCATTTTTGAGAGCCTAAGCCTCTATGAGAATTGTACACAACTGCCAAGCTTAAATTATTTCTTTCTTCCTCAGGCGGTGGCAAACCTACAGTTTCCAGCATTCCTGGTGAGAATTTACTACCTTGGTCTGTTGGCAGCTCCAATGAAAATATTCTCTGCTATCATTTCCCTGTCCCAAATGTCCCCAGAGTGTATCAGGTTTCATAAAGCAGATCACCTTAAAATAGTTCTTAATTACAGAATGGACCAGATGCCTCTGTGAAACTGTAATGTAGAAAATAAGCCTCTCAGGGCACATGGGTGACTCAGCTCAGGTCATGATCCTGGAGTCCCAGGATCGAGTCCCGCGTTGGGCTCCAAGCTCCATGGGGAGTCTGCTTCTCCCTCTGACATTCTCCCCTCTCATGCTCTCTCTCACTGTCTCTCTCTCAAATAAAGAAATAAAATCTTTAAAAAAAGTAAAGAAAAAAAGCAAATAAGGCTCTGTTAATCCTCAATGTCTGCACTCGAGTGTTTCCAAGGAGAATATCCAGGAGCACGACACCATCAGGAAAGCTGTGACCAAGATAGGAAGGTGATGTGCCCACAACCTGCCGACCTCAAACACGCAGCCCATGGGGAGGCCCTCGGAGCACAGACTGTCACGGTGATTGTCAGTCTTGTCAATTCTTGATCTTCTTCCTCCTAGGGACTGTGTCTTACTCACCCTTGGTCCTATTAATGGCATACAGCATCATTCCTTTCACACGCTCCATCACCGTCTCTCAGAGTTAAATGTTCACTCCTCCCAGCCTTCATTGTGAGTTTTCTAGAACAAAGACGATTTCACGGAGATGGGTCCGTGGCTCAAATTTAGAAGTGGAGGCAAGCAACCGAGGCTTCCAAATACAAAGCTGGGCCACAGAAGGCCGATATGGAAAACTGAGAATCTAATCAAACACATCTGTGCCTTGCATTCTCCACCTGCTGTCTTGCCTGGAATGAAGTTTCTTAAATCCACATTAGAGGGGCAGGGCCACCCAGCTATGGAAAAACAGAGCTGGATTCCAGTCTGCTTTGTGGGTCCTCAGCATGGCGGCCAGCTGATCAGCAAACAGTTCACGTGGGGGCTCCAGGGCGAGGCAGGATGAACACAGCTGGCTGACACAGCAAGCCATCATGAACAACAACAAAAATGTCACTTGATTCGGGGGCCGAGCCAGTCCAGCTGGGGAATCTCTCCAAGAAAGTTCATAGGAAATGCCATTTCAGCTCAGATTTTCTTCATCAAGTCAGAGACTCTAGTCTCCTTCAAGTCAGAGACTCAAAAAGAGTACGCCACCTAGCTGGGGTCAACCCAACAACACCTGAGCTGCTCCTCCTTTGGTCTTTGGAAAGAGCTAAAAGATTTTAGCTCTTTTAGAGAGAACGCTGGAGAGACCAAAGGGGCTGCATGATGGAAAGGGGACTGTGCCCACGTCTCATTTCCAGAAAATGGATTGCCCCGCTCACCAACGACTCGTGGATTTTCTATCATGAGATCTGAACCCTGGGCCTGATGTACAGCGAGGCGTGCTATTGGCATTTGCAGAAACCCTGACATCCCACACGGCAGGTCATGACTGGTGTCAGACAAAGGAGCATGCTAAATGACTTCCAGCCTGACGATGAGGCCAGTTATTACTGAGCTGTACTTTCCCCAGGTCTGAAGACTCATAGCGCTGGCACTGAAGCATGCCGGGGAGGAGATAAAATTTAATTAATAATTTCCTTAGGGGCCAACAGTCTATTACAACTGTGTTCCTTGCTGTTTCCTGCAATGACCTTATAGCTCATAAACATCACGGAGGTACCCTTGGTCATAGCCTCATCCCCTGGTTCAATTTATGGCTCAGGTTGCCCCGCATAATCAGCAAGACTGAAATAAAGATTTTCAGACGCTATTGCTGGAAACGTTGTAGGGTCTGCAGAAGGCAGGTGCGGGCCTCCCTCCCTCTGCGCAGTTGAGGGTCTGCAGTAGATAGTGTGATTTCCTGGATTATTACTATGCATTCTGGACAAAGCTGAAGACGAAGGGCAAGTCTGCTCCTCAGTTACGGGGGGGGGGGTACATTTTGGGTACACTTGGGTCCTGACTAGAGAGTCAGTACACTAAATTAGGTAGTTTTTAACATATTCCAAAAATGGACTCAATCTAATTATTTCTTAAAAACACAGAATTAAAAAGGGGTGTAATAGGAGGGGATTTTTTTCTCCTACAGTAAAAGATAGTTCCTTTACTATGGAAATATAATTTATTTTGGACCTATTACTTGAACATTTTGTAGAGCTGTGGAGGAAACAACATTATCTTTGGGAATAGCAGCTGACCGCAGATCTGCAAAACTACAGATTTAATAAATATCTGTTGAATAAATAAGTCCGTGAATTCATTGTGGGATATTTTATATTTTGAATTATTGAAAGTATGGACAACATTTATATAATCAGAAAAATAACAATAAGATCCACTACAAATGATAATCTCTACCTTCTTAAAATTAAGAGCCAAGCTTGGCTGACTGCATACTGCCAGACTCTGGCGGGCACCAGGGGTGGAAAGGATTGGTAGCAAGCACTGGTGAAACTTTACAGGCTGCATGTCCAAGAGCCAAGGTAATTCCCTCAACTTTCCAGAATAAACCCCAAACTCGAAGTACAAGGTATTCTACTCTTATCATTGGCATATTCCTCTCCCTATCCTATGCCGTAGCTAGATTGCTCCTCGTGCCTTTCAAACACCCCACGGTTTGCTCTGGTGTCTGGTAAGCATCACAAATGCCTGTTGAATACTTGAGATAAAAAGAGAATTCATCACTATGCCTTTAGTGTTAGTATTCTCTCTGGTTGGGTGTTCTTCCCCAGTTGCTCATCCATCACATCTCTCTTCCTCTTTCTCTCTCCACTTGTTTCTCAGAGGCTACCTCAGACACTCATTCATCTGCTCAGTCTGTATATCCCATCTCATTTTCAGTGGTTAAGGCAACACACACGTTGGTTGAGCTGCATGGAAGGAGAGGAGTGTATGGGTAGCTTTGTGAGCACAGAGTCCTCAGTCCCTGGGGCAGACCACCTTCCATCCGGTTCTCATCCACATCCCAGCTGATGACAACAGGGAGTACAGTTTACCCTACTGACAGAACTTGTATTTGCTCGGGACTGTGCTAGCCTCCTCACATCGCCTTACTTCCCTCACACACCCAACACCACCCTGATCTATGTATCCCTCTCCCCATGTTACAAGTGAGGACACCAACAGAGATACACTAAGTAAGCCCGTCTCCGAATCCCACAGCTAGTAATGGCGGTGTCAGCATGTGGATCCAGACAGAAGCTCTTAGCCAGCACATGACTCGGTCTCTCTCTCGGTTTCACATCAGAAACAGATGTGAAAGCGTATCTACTGAGTTACACGCTTCAGGAAGAAAGCTCGGGTGCTACGGTTGCCTGTCTGATGCCAGCTCTCCAAATATGTGCTGTCATTGACCACCTGGACATTTAGTCTGCATGAACGCAAACATCTGGATATTTGGAGAAGAGAAGCTCATGCAAGCGTTTCTGATTTTATCTGAGTGCCTGGCTCTATATAATACCCAGGCAGGGCATTTTTCCTGGAAACACAACATAGAGGTGTGTTTAAAAAAAAGTTTCAGGCAAAGAGTATACATTGTTTAATTATTACCAATGGAAATAAGAAGTTTCCTTTCAATCTACCTCAGTGTTTCACAGAATCAATGTTGCCCTAATATGCTACTCTGTGAAAACAATTCATGTGAGCCAGATCAAATCCAACTGAGGTTCAAATAAAGGGTGAAGGAAAATGCTGAGAATGAAGTGAATTCTGGATCATTGCAGATTCTTCACCATTCAACATCGTAATAGACATGGGGCTCCCTTTCTCTCCCTCTCTCTCTCTCTTATTTTAAAGATTTTATTCGTTTATGACAGAGAGAGAGAGTGAGAGAGGGAATGCACGCATGAGGGAACTAAAGAGGGAGAAGCAGGCTCCATGCCAAGCAGGGAGTCTGATATGGGGTTTGATCCCAGGACGTCAGGATCATGACCTGAGCCGAAGGCAGATGCTCAATGACTGAGCCACCCAGGTGCCCCAAAGTGGGACTCTCTTATAGCTACTGATGGTCTTAACATGCTACTTCAAATCAAAACAAAGATACCGTTTTATACCCCCTCTGCTCTTAGGATATCTGTTTCAGTATGCATTTAGGATGCTCAGAATGCAGAAACTTTCATTAAAGAAGTTATACACCTATAGCATACCTGTGATCGCTCACCAATTTACAGTAAAGTCACGAAGTCCAAAGAGCAGGCTCAAAGCAATTAATACTGTAACTCCACCTGCCAATGACTACCTTAGTCCTTCAAATCTTGCACTTACTGCACAAATCACATTGTAGCAAAAGGTACAAGAGCCTCCAAACCTAAAACCTCAATAGCTGTTTTGTCTGTTCCCATCCTGCCAAATGGAGCTGATTCATAGTTTTCCAACCAATGCTTCTTGTATATCTGAATAGCTTCATCATTTCCCTACATCAAATGCCTGACTTAACTGAGGAGAGACAGGGTGTGTGTGTGTGTGTGTGTGTGCGCACGCACGCGCGCGCGCGCGCGCGCACGGGTGCACACGTGCCTGGTGGAGGGACAGAGAAAGAGATAAAAGGACAGAAAAGGGGGAGGGTGATAGAAATGTGGATACAACAGGGTCTTAGGGTAATACATTCATAAAGAAAAAAATTCCTTAAAACTGCCATCACACTTTCTGACACAAATTCAGTTTTTAGGAAATTTCTCCCCAATATGCAAAATGATATAGATATAGTAAAGGTTAAAATATGGAAACAATAGGAACAATGGAGTGCCTAAGAATAGGAGCCAGGTTTAATAAATTTAAGGGCATTTATATAGCGGCATACTATCCAGCTACTGGAAGCCATGTGATAGAAGAATATTTCATGACTATTTGTGATCTGTTTCGATTACAGATGCACAAATGGTCATAGTCTCATTCCCAGGTTTAATTTAGGACACAGGCTGCACTGTGTTATCAGCAGGACTGAAATGAAGGTTTTCTGAAGCTACCACTGGAAACACTACAGGCTCTGTGAAAGCAGGTGTCATGATTTCCCGGGAATAGGAAATGAGGTCTCCCAGGACCAAGGACTCGAGCGACTCAACATCAATTCCATCTCAGGGTTTTGGGAAATTTTGGCATTATCTGGTTGGGGACAGAGAGATCAAAACACAGTGTTTCTGCCTTAGCGATTAATAATTCATCACATCAAGAGACTATCAAGCAGAAGTAAGATAGGAGTATGTGCACACATCTTCTGGTATGTGCCTCTCTGTGTGTGTTCAGCAAATGATTCCTGGATCTATAGAACTTGGCCCATCGTGGAAGATGTTCTGCAACAGGCTTTATCCTTCCTTTAAATGAAAATAAGAAAATAGAATGATTCAGTCTAGTCTTCCCCCAAGTTGCATCCAACTTCCAGTTTTGTCTGTATTATGAAATTATGGCAAAGAAGATTTTCTCAGTGAAGATCAGTGAATTGATCCATTGATCTCTCTGTCCATTTGTCTTTCTGTCTGGAATTCCATATAGTATCTCAGGAACAACGACTAAAATACGAGTACAGTCTCAATCCCCTAATAAAATTAATTTTGATGTAACCATGTTAAGAAATGTCATCACTGCTTTTATGTCAAGGATGTTTCCATATCAACCTGAAAAATGCTATAAAAATTCTTCAAACCTATCTTTTTTTCTTTCAAAGATTTATTTTTTTGAGAAAGAGAGAGAGAGGGAAGCATAATCAGGGAGGAGGGGCAGAAAAAGAGGGAGAAGCAGACCCCCCAATGAGCAGAGAGCCCAATGCAGGGCTTGACCCAGGACCCCAGGATCATGACCTGAGCTTAACAGACGCTTAACTGACCGAACCACCCAGGAGCCCCTCTTCAGACCTATCTTAATTAAGAAACATAGTAGAACTAATAGTACTGCTAGAAAGTTGATTCAAGACGACTCTCCTTGGGACACTTCCTAAACTATAATTTTATTCATCCTCTTCACATCTTTAGTAAATATCATAACTCTTGATGATGGTAAATCAGAAGTAACATCAATTCAGAATTGGGATTCCTAATAAATGCAATATAAGTATATGTTGGTTCTTACTTTACTATTAATAAGTGCTAGATCCAATTGATAAACATTAACACAATTTATTTTTTCCTAGGTCTTAGTTCTTAATAAGAATGACAGCCAAGTAGATATTAAAACACAGTTCCTTTTTCAATGAAGATAGCTCTCTCCATCTCACAAGAGAAGGCTCTACTACCTTAACTTTACAAAATGCCAGTTTCCCGATGAGTTCAGTCTTAGACATACTGGCAAGTCAGAATCATAAATTTTAGGAATGGACATTCCGAAGTTAGAAAGAAATTCAGAAATGCAAATAAGGGGATCGAGAATCAGCCTGTAAAATTTATGACTGGTTAGGATTGCCAAGAGAGAAGCCAAGAGAAGACAAAACTTTCCCACCACCATGTAGAATACTTTTGGGAAGAGCCCCCTCACCAGAGCTGTTTCAGAGCTAGGACAGAACCCACCCCCATTCCCTGACTCCCCACTTTTCTGTGGCACATGCTTCAGTGAACACTACTTTAAATCCATTACCGTGGTTCACACAGATTGTCAGGTTCAGTGCTCCCCAAGATAGTCAGCCAGGCACCTTCCTGCTTATCCCACATCCCGATAAGGAAGACACCGCCACTTCCCCAAACTCCCGGCTGCCGCATAGCTCCATCCACCTGTGGAGCTGCTGATGATCCCTGTCCAAGTGCTCTTCTTGGGGGCCCAGGTTACTCACAGGGAACTGAAGACAGTGATGTTGCCCTCCTCTTTCTCTGAGCTTAGTTAAAAACCCTTTAGTGCATGTGGGTGTTTCTTCCTAACAGATGGTTTTATTTCTTTACCCATGTCAATGCTTTTCAGTATCATCTGGAGAGGCATGATTTGGTTTCATCTTCCCCTGCCGCTTCCCCCAGCCCCAAAATGGCAGAGAAAAAAGGAAAGACACACTTGAATATGATGTAACCTAGCAAGTCCCTTCTTATGAGATATCTATCTTCAGAGAAAGAGAAAAGTCTCTGGAAAGAAGTAAGATGATAGAACCTCTAAAATATATGTATTTTTTAATGTTTTTCAGTTTAACCATCTCTGAAGACTTCTCTTGATGGTCCAACTAACAATAATCACACTTGGTATTTACTTTATGCTTATCATACTCCCAGTCTAATGCATAACGCTTTATAGGGTTTATTTTGCTCATCCCTTACAATTCTATGAAGTCCTTATTATAGCAAATCCCCATGTTATAGATGAAGAACAGAAGCATGGGGACAATCTGTCCAAGGCCACTTGGCTCTTTACTAGCAGGTCTAGGATTGAACATTAGGTCTGCAAAAATCAAACAAGAACGGTGCTTAGAGCCATTCAGTTATTTGCCTTCCCATGTGTGTGTGTTGGGGGTTGCAAGTTCTGATGCCGGGCAGGACATTGCTAGGAGTGGAGCAGGCTGGGAGGAGACAGGGGCAGCCCCGAGTCCTCAGACTTGACCTACGGGAGGGCACCTGCTGTCCTTCTTCAGCTAACTGGGCCAAAGCATCTGTGTGTTCACTGTGGCCAGAGGATCAGAGTTTTCAAGGGAAGATGGAAATATGGGTATTTCTTTAACACTGTGATTTTTAAATATTAGCAACTCATTAAAAATATTTAAACATTGAGCCAACTCTCTATGGGCCACACCTAAGCAGAGGCAGAGTTCAGGTCTTGTGCCCACAGTTTCTGACCCCTGCCTTTGTCTTTAAACTCAAACCTTGACAGCTGTGATCATACTGCCTTACTAACAAGAAACATCTCTGGCCCAACCACTCCATCTCTCTCTCTGTCTAGTCACTGTCATAAGGAGCAGGACAGCACACTTCTTTCCCAGTGTCTGCAGTAGGAGCTAAAACTGAGCAGGTTCGGGAGAGGCCGGCTCTTCCAGCTGGTGATAGGAATCTGTCCCTCTCTCCCCTCCGGGCTGTTGTGGTAGCATCTTGGGAGTTGTCTCTGGCTTCCTAGTGTGGTTCAGCTACACGCAGGCTCCCCTGCATTTAGATAGCTATTTTGTGTGTCTTGAAGGAGAAAGAAAAAAATCCCGGTGAAGCTCTGAAAAAATAGTTTAGCTTCAGCTTCCTCTGTTCAAATTTTAGAGGTGAGAGTCATCTCCACACTCAGCAAACCTCGTTTCTTATTTCAGCACACCCCATTCAAAAAAAGTACAGGTAATGTTTCTCCAAAGTAGGGAGGTCAAATTTGGACAGAGAAACCTGCAATTTTAGCATTAGGTGATGTGAAAAAGCACTTTAAGATCGTCGCTGAAGGGGTATTCTTTAAATCCGATCCTTTGGTGTACAATTAGATCTCTTGCAACAGCAGAGGCAAACCTCTATACTTTGAAGTTCAGACTCAAAAACCATGTTCATTCATCCTCCTGACTTTCTCCCAGAGACCTTAGCATCAGGAAATCAATCTTGCTCACTGTTGTCTCCCCAGCACCTGGCACAAACATTAATAAGTATTTGTTGAATAAATGAATAAAATGAAAGAAGGGCTCAGATCAGTTGGGACCGAGATAACATCTATGCTGTGATTTATTCATTCAAATACATTGGAATGAACTCAGGTCCCAATGGAGTGTGCTTGAAGAACAAAAGGTGGCCGCTGTTCAGATCACTAGGAGACTTTTGTTTTGCTGTGTAGGGTGGAATCTGAGGGCAAGAGCTGATTTTCTCAGAACAAAGGCGCGGGAGAGAGGATTTCTGAGTGGATGTGTGGGTGAGCAGGAGGGAGAAAATATCAGAAACTTTAGTGGCACATGAGCAAGCCACGGGGAGAGAGAAGAGAGATGACGGGGTGTGTGATGTACCTCCCCAGCCCAATCTCTCTATAAAACCTTCAGCGAAATACTCACTGTCATCAAGGATTTTGGAGTCAAGCGACACAGTCCGTATTAACAGCGTAACTGACATGCATGTTCGACATGGAAAACAAAGATGAATATATAAACAAGTCCCCTCCATGGAGGAAAAAATCATCACGGATAAAACAGCCGGAGAAACAAAACCTCGTACAACTTGTTCTCACGCTGTTCAGAGATACTTGAAAAACACCAGTGATTTAAACAAAGGCATTTATTGCCCATTTCTGGTGTGCCGGGCCCTAGTGATACGTTAGCAAAGGAGAGAGTCAAAGTCCTCTCCCCTCAAGGAAAAAGATGCAACTAATCTAAGGAATGGGATAGAATCCATGATCGGGGCTCTGAAGGGAATAAAGAGGGGTGAGCTATGATGATGATGGATGGGATTCAGCATTAACTTGGTGGTCAGGTTTGGCCTCTCTCAAGAGCAACACATGAGCTGAGACCTGAAGGATGGGAGGAAGCCAGCTGCACAAAGATGTGTGGATAAAGCTTTCTAAGAAGAGCAAAGAGCTTCATCCAAAGGACCCAAGGTGGGACAACGCAAGTGATGAAGAGGAAGGTGTGGAAGATGGTCAGAGAGGCAGGCAGGGGCCAGATCAGGAAGTCAGAGAATGTGACAAGGACTGCGAGAATAATGGGTGGACTGGCAAAGACTCAGAGCCCATGACTGGAACTTAAAGGTAAAATGTAATCACAACACAAGGGCCTTGGCACGCACCATCTCTGGGGCGATGTTCTCAAACACTGGCTCTCCAGGGGGCAGGAAATAATTTAGTCTAGTTAATTGCCCTTCGGGACTGCTCTGTGTATGCATGTAAAACTATGGATTATCCAGCCCCAGATGCAAATGAAAAGGGCACAGTAGGTCACTGGTTTTCCAGAAGTCTCTTCTCACTTGAGGTAGAAGTGAGAATGCCAATTAGCCTCATTTCTGTGGAAGGGAACTGGGAGAGGAGAAACACCCAGAGAATTGTGCTTCCGATTGGCTTGCAATCATAACAACCACCCCAAAATTAAGAAAAAAGAAAAAAAGCTCCTTTGCTCTTGGGACCTTAAATGATTAGAAAGAGTTGTTATTTGGCTGATTTTCACACTTCATTAGCATATGCATAATTTAACAAGGGAACATGCTGGGGGCTGGCACGGGTGAGGGCAGCTCTCCATACCCACGGACTAAAAACTGGGGCAGCGGCATTGGGAACGCTTAATTATGCCAGCAGGGCAACAGAAATGAGCATAAAGTGGGGTAAGCACATGATGGAGGCATGGAACAGGCATGGAGAGGCACTCTGGTATCTGTTTTCACCCACAAGCACACCTGCTCTTAGAGCTGTAAGGCAGGCCTGAAGGTTCTTCCCAAGGACAAAGTCTCATGTGTTAATCCTCACATTCCCCACTCCACTGGCCATCAACACCCTATATCAGACAGTCACATTTCCTTCTCAAAAAATCTGGGATGCCAAAAAGGGTTGAGTATTATACTACAGTGGTCTGTATCATATTCCACTGGGCACTGAGGAGAAGAATATGGAGAGGCGTCTAGGGGCTGAATAAAATGGACTCTAGGAGAAGGCTCAGACCTTCAAATTTCACTCCTGGATTCCCTGATTAGATACCCAAGTAGAGAACCAAGGACAAAATTTACAACCAATCCTGTAATTTAGTTAACATGTGGACTTTCTTTCCTCCACTCAAAGTATCCTTAAATCCCAGGATGGAAATAAAGAAAAAGCTGCCTTCAAGGAGAAGATTCAACTAGTCCTGGTCACCTGTCGTTCTGGTCTTGTTTCTCTGCTCATGGCCTTGGAAGGACACACACATCACTCACTAGTTGATGAGTGTAATCAGAATGGTGTTTCTAAGAAGAATAAGCAGGGAGTTTTACAATTCTTACACTGTATCACACTATCACCCCATACAATGTCATGTAACTTTAAAATTGTGACTATTATCGTATTGATCTATCTTGGTCAATTAATCTATTCGGAGAGGATTTACTCATCTTTTTCTGCTTCTGATACCTTCTCAGCATCAATTTCCCTTTCTTCTGCTAAGAAAAGCTTATTTTTGCTTTTTCTGAATCCAATCTGCTCTGTGTGTGTGTGTGCGCGCTGGCCTTTAAGGCCTGAGCTAATTGGCATACTCCGTCCCCCTCTCAGCAGTGATTGGGCCAAGCACAAAAAAATACTCCAACTTAGACCAATGAGAGTGAGGTTCAGGCTTCTGCTGTGCACTGAGAAGACTGTAATATATTACTTTCACTCACTTCGCACCAACTCTTCACAGCAATCCAAACATGTCAAAGATTTTCATACCTCTGTGCTTTTGCAGATGCTATTCCACTTCTTGAATGAATGAAGAAATCCATCAGTTCTTCCATATGTTATTTTGGCTTGAGTCCCCAAACCTTATGCTATCATATTTAACTTAATAAGCATGTACTCATTACTGTTACACCAGACCATCGGCTGTCTCCCCATCAACCATTCCTCCCTTCTTCTGCCAACAGTCCCCTGGCTTTCCCCCTTGCCACCCTCAAGTCATGTGGGTAGTACTCATCCTTCCCTCAACGTCAGAGTTAGGCAGTTAGGCTCTAGCTGGCTTGAGTCCACCAGGCAGTCCATCCTACTGAGTACAGGGAATAGACTCATGGTTGGCCATGGAATCCAAACAAACTAAATGAGAGGTCAGTATACATTTCCTGAGGACTTAAGGACATGTGAAACCCTGCAATACATCAGTCCATTTTCCACCACAAACAAAGAGCCTGCAAACAGCTGCTGGGTCTATAAAGTGGAGCAGAGAGACTGTTGATCCAGGGCGACATGGCTGAGCTCTGGATCAAGCCTTACCTGAAGTTAGTATTCTGAACTTCTCATTTGTGTGTGCCAAATTTGTGATTAGGTAAAATTTTAGTAGGATTTTTCAGCCTGGTAACCAAAACATTCCTAACCAACAGTGTGACAAGTAATATTAAATAGCCTAAGAGCCAAGGAAGAACCCTGTGGGGCATTATCAACCATGTTCTAATCAAGTCCAAATTGTTCATGCATTCACTCATTCAACAAATATTTGGACACTTATTATATGCTATGTAGTATTTTAGGGCATTAGGGGTATAGCAATGAACAGAATGAACAAATAGCCTCTTGAAGCATCAATTCTAGTGGAAGGAGATATATAGTAAATAATTATGATGATAAATAAATAAAATATATCATATATTAAAGATGACTATCAGCAGATAAGAGGTCAGTCCTATCAGAAGGGCCAAAGGTAGAAAGGGATTGCAGTTTCAAATAGCTACTTAATAAAGACTCCTCAGAAAAGACAACACTTGGACAAGGCTTCAAGGAAACTGGCTATCTATGTGGGTATGTGGGAGAAGAGCAGTCCATGCAGAAGACACAGTCAGCACTAAGACCTTGAGTTCTCGTGACTTCAAGCAACAGCAAGAAGGCTGCTAAGCATGAAGGCAGCAGGAGTGAGGTCAGAGAGAAAACAGAAGAGCTGATGATGAATGGCCTTCCAGGCCACCATAGGGACCCTCTTACACTGAGTGAAAGCGAGAGTCTTTGGAAAATTATGAACAGAGGGGTGATAGGATCTGGCCTCAATTCTTATGGGAATTAAACTGCTTACTGTGTGAACAGATCTGGTGTCAGAGGCAAAAGTGGGAGCAGGTGACTTTTACACAATGCATGATAGTGGCTTGGGTCAGTATATGATAAAGAGGGATGGGGTTTTGAGCAGAATTTAAAAATAGAGCCAGTAGGATTTCTCGATGCGTTATATATGGAGTGTGAGTTAAGAATGACTCCGAGGTTTCTAGCCAGGGGAGGAAGGAGGAAATTTCCAATTTCTCTGAAAAAGGGACCGCTGCAGGCAGAAAAGATTTGTTCAGGAGGTGATCATGAGTTCAGTTTGAAAATAATAAGTCTGAGATGTTTTAGTAAACATCCAACTAAAGAGTCTCAACATGTTGGATATGTAAGCCTGGAGTTCAGGAGAGGACTGGACTACAGAGCGAAATTTGAGAGCTGTCAGCATTTACGTAGCATTTTAAGCCAGAAAACTAGATAAAATAACAGAGGGAGCAGTTGTAGATGAAAAGAACAAATCCCAAGGACCAATTCTTTTAATCAACTCATTTAATCCCCAAGATAACCTTATGAAGTCAGTTATTACGGCTACCCTAGCTTTACATTTGAGGAAGTTAAAGTCTAGAGATGTTATGATTATACAGCAACCCGGCCAAGAACACAAATGCTCGTCTGTCTATCAACACTTTAAATTGGCATGCATGGACTGAAACCCGAGCAGTCTGGCCCCAGAATCTATGCTCTTAAACATTACTAAATATTGCTACCTGTTCTCCAGAGGAATTGTTTAGTCATCTGGTAGATGTTTAAGATTAGCAATAAATAGAGTGCATGGGACCAAGAAGTGGCCCACTAAGCTAAAAGAATTCAGTGTCTTGCCTCCAGAGCTAGAATGGGTTACAAATACAAAGCCCAGATAAAGGGAAGAGGTGGACTCAAGAGCAGGAAGACCAGTTTGCTCAGTGATCTTCATATATAGTCAGATTCAGTTGGGTGAACCCGAAAAGATACAGGTTACTAGGCAACCACGATAGATCTGATTCAGTAGACACTGAATGGAGCTTGGGAATTTCATATCGACAAGCATCTCAAGAAATTCTGAATGCCATTTTCAGGAACACTGTCATAGGAAATCTATGTTGGCTCATCTCTGTCCAATAGCTGTTCACCCAAAAGATCAGTAAGATTGGACTTCACTTCATTTTAGCTTCGCATATAGGACAGAGACAGAAGAAAAACAGCTTAGCTTGGAGAAAAAGTTCAAAGTTCTTCACAAAGTTCTTTAGTCTTACTTTGTTAACCAATAGTCAATTTCCCACTTGAACTAAAATTGATCTTATTTGAACCAGTGCCTGAACTTTGTATAGAAGATGGTGGATGGTTACTAAACATGCATTGAAAAAGGTAAGATGTGTGAGAAATTTATGCCATGTGTTTGTCAGTGGAAACCCCTGCTTACTTGGACCTCTCGCCCAATGGCAGTTACAATCAAAGTGTAATAGCATTTAGCTACAGGCCATAAGTGAGTGACTGCACTTTATAAAACACTGCCAAAGCAGATCTATAAATATAAGTGGGTTGGTATGAATGCCCACTTCCTTCTTACCTCTGGTCAAATAGACAAGCACAGAGCTGTTCGGAAATGCATAGAACTCCAATAATTCTGCAAGCATTTGAGTATGTCCAGGAAAACATGAGAAACATAGCTAATATTTGCTCCCCATTTGGTCAGAACCTAAAGGTAACTGCAGGAATGATTTCCTCCAATACTGAATATGACCACCAAATGTTTGCACATCCTATTGCTTTCTGTTTCTACTTAGGGCTTTGAAAACAGTCCTTACAAATTGTCTCTATTTTGGTGATGTGACTAATCACCATATTAATATGGCATGGTTTCATTTTTATTTCAGATCCACTGACTCATCCCATTTATTGGTTTAATTGGGAGGCTATCAAATAGAATTGGACTAGTTTATAAAGTGGGAGAACCAAGCCAACAAACAGTAATTTCTCTTTCCCGCCCCCCCACCATTTTTGTGCAAGTGAAAATATGTGGGCAAGAAGGAATAAGCTCTTATTCCCATCCACCGACGAGTCCATCCACAATCCATTCTTTGAACCACGTAGTATTAGATATTTGCGCAGCAATATAGTGTCGTGATTAAGATTGTGAACTCTGAGCTACATGGCTGTGAATACATCATCCGCTTCTTCACCTACAACTGGGGCTAGTACGAATATCCACCTCACGAGGAATGTTAAGAAAATTAGATAGGATAACACATAAAACATCATTTGCATAGTGTCTAACCCAACACATCCTCTGCCTCATGAGGGACTACTGCTTTTATCTCTGCACATGCTCACTGGGAAACACACAGGCTTCCCCAGCTTGGGCCCCTGGGCATTTTGCTATGGCACTCAGATGCCCGGCGGCTGCCTGACAAGTGTCTCTGCGTCACCTCTTCCCCTGCAGCCGTTCATTCAGCAGTTGTACTGCTGACCTGGATGATGGTACACCGACGGATACCACCACCCACAGAAAAACGGCACTGTAGTGATCTAACGTTGGAAGAGGGTTTCAGAAATGCAGTGGCATCATCTTCTTACTAAGTTGAGGAATGAAAAAAAGCAAAGGACATCTTCATGATGGGTCCACACGTGTGCCGGGGAAGTGGGTGCACTCCAGTGATCTGCTTCCAAGTCTATATGTGACTGGTTATCCCTTAGTGAGGCCATTAAATAATGACAGAGTCCTGGAGTGAGCAGAACTTGAAATGACCCACCTGGTCTTACCATATACGATGCCATTTTTATTAAGGGACAAGGTATAGGTTATTGTAAGATACAAAGCCACTTCCCTGGCATCTGACTGCTCTGGTAGCTGCACATGACAGAGTACATTTTTTTTTCTTTCTTTTTCCCTTCAGGAAGTACCCTTGATGTGTCATACACTGTGCCAAGTGCCTTGGGAGAAACAGGCCATGAACTCAAGAGCCCTGAAGTCAAGCTAATGATAACCTATGGAACACACTCTTTTACCAACAAATGCCTAGCAAAGGACATAATTGATGCTTAATAAGGATTTGCTGAGCAAATGAACAAATATATCATCCGGGTAGTCCCATCTACAAGCCCATGGTAGAAAAAGAAACTAACGAAGTCACAAGCATGAAGCTTCTGTTGGTGAAATGCATGGTCAGAAGGCATTCTTTGTCCTTCAGCTCCTAAGCCTGGCCAAGAAGCACAAGCTTTCACTCAGGCCATGGATTCCCAATGAGAGCACTCACCTTGCACTTGCTGCATTAGCCAAGATCTACTCTGGTCTTCTGGAGTAGACACAGTGACTCAATGGAGAGCTGCTGGCAATGGGCTCAGTTTGTCTTCACCAACCTGTGTCCCTATCCCAGAGGAACTCCACCTTTCAAGGTGGAAGTTGCCAGTCAGCTCTCGGGAATGTCTTCAGAGTGAATCCTTCGTTAGCTCTCGACCCCCCTGCTACGTTTTGTAGCATGGAAGTGATGCACTACAATCCATAAAATTGCAGGTGCTGCTCCAATCGCAATCAACAGAGTAAAGGGCTCTCATGTACATCCTAGCAGCTATTGTCTGTAGCGTGAATACAACCATGCTTCAAAGGGTTTCAAGACACCCCAGAACTTGAGGGTGCACCATCTGTGGATTCTTGTCATCACAGAATGCAAATAATTGCTTTTTAAAAAATCCATGCCACTATTGCTAATTTTTTCATTTCCATGAGCTATCCCACTAACCACCTCTGGGTATTTACACAGTTTATCTAATTATGCAGTGGTTGTGAGCATACTGAACCTTGTACAGTGCGTATACTGAATCCACCCTCCTAATTTCTAAAACTAGTTCTCTTGCTTTTGTTTCTTTTCTGTACTGTTAGCAGGACAATGATGCCCATCTTTCTGGCCTCTGGGAGGGAATCATGTTTTAAGAGCTGAAAATCTCAAAGACACTGCCTTCATGGTGAGTGTGATATCACAGGATATATTTGACCCAGTATGCTTACAGAGACCTATCTGCTGGGTTACTGTCATCAGATGGTATTTATTGAACACGGAGTCACTGTCTTGTGAGCTCCAAATTAATGGGTGACTCCCGAGAACCTAATTTTAAAACATTATCCCTGTCTTTGTTATCTGTATTTGTTTGTTTCAGGGCCTGACCCTTTAATTGGCACTGAGGACTCCAACGCATGATTGCAATTTTCCTTGGGAACGCTCAAAGAGCGGCTGCCGGGGGTTAGCTCCTGGAGTTCGGAGGGTGGCAGGAGCCACTCAGCCACAAGCACCAGTACATGTCAGGACTCCAGAAGAGAACCAGTGCTTCTCTGGGGTGCAGGCCTCTCTGGGCTGCAGGCCTGGAAATGGACAAACAAGCCATCGGTCTCTGGAGGCTCCTCCCCTCTGTGACCACCCTGCCCTCCAGAGCGCCCTCCAGAGCTCCAGAGCTCAGAGGCAGTCCTCTGATTTTCTGTCTCCTTCTCAGGAGATTTCCATTTTGATCCCCCAGTTTCTGCAGGAGCTTGGGGAGTCTGGTTTTGATCCTCTGATTGGCTTTTCCCCTCTAATCCTTTTTGATTCCCTCAGAAGGTGAACTGGCCCAGTCCTTGTTTCTGTTATCCCACTTGTGTTCACTGTTGCCTCATTCTGCTTCAGGTTTTCATCTTCCACAGAGACTTCCTGGTCCAGCATGTACCATTGGAGGGATGGGTCATGCCTTTTGTAACCTGACTTCCCCTACCTTCCCGCATGAAAGCTTCCCCACTGGTCATCTGTTTCTCTTTCCCACAACTGGCCTGGTCCTTGACTGAGATCTTCCCTCAAGCACATTCTCCGCTGATTGGTCCGAGGAGCTCCTTGTAGACAGATGGGTGCAAGGAGTAACCTTCACAGGCCATACACCTGGCTGAAGAGCATTGAGCTCAGAGCAGATGCTTAAGAAATATTCTTGAGCAAATGAGTGCTTTTAATTATGTAAGTACTCCAGAAAGTTCTAGTGAGGTTAAAATCAACACCTAACATAATCAAACCACGTGCTAGTACTAAGTACAAAAACAATAAAGAACAACAACAGTGAAAAAACGAGTATTTACTCGGCAATCGACAATGTGCCAGGCATGTGGCTAGGGGCTTTGCTTGGGTTTTCCTTGAACCCTCTCAACTTTATGAAGCAGACAAGGGTATTCTAGATGGAGAACTGCAGCTTCACCGGCTCACTTCCTCTAGGGCATACAGCTAATGACTGGCAGATCTGGGATTTGGTTCTGTGTCTGTCTGACCCCAGAGATGGTTCTCTTAGCAGCTTTACACATTGTCTTCTTTTTCCTTGTGGGCCCGTTAAGAAAGACCTATTCAGGTTTAACCAGGCTGACTTTGAGACTTTATAAGACCTTATATGTAAGGATAGGTGATAGACACACAGAGTACTCAGAGGTGACTTTTCAATTTCCGTAGGGAATGGTTGCTGATTCCCATTCCATGGCAGACAGAACAAAGCCATTGCTAAAGAAAGTTTACCTGTTCTCTAGTTCTTTGGGGCAAAAATGATTTCTTCACTGAACAAGGAGGGGGCCAATCTAGGTCATTAGGACAAATCTTATTCCCTGGCTATCCAAGCTTCTTCTGGTCTTTGTCTTAAAGGTTACGCCTACCAGGCCAATTTAAATATGAACACAGTAAAAATTTTAAATAAGAGTGAGGGTTGGGGGGAGATGGGGAGCATAAGGAGAAAGTAAGAGAACATGAGAAATTTGGGGCAGTGCTGGTAGGGAGTTCTGTTCACTTTTGTTAAATGCCAGTGCTATGAAAATCCAAAGCTAGTAAAACAAGTGTGAAACCAATAGGGATTTCTTACCCCCCAGGTTGCTCGAGGCAATGCATACTGCATCCTGGAAATACGAGGTTTTGCTAGACTGGGCTACAGTTACTCTCCCATGCTGCAGAATGGCACAGTGCCAGCCAAGCCTGGGACAACACATGCCCACTTTTCAGTCTTGGGTGAAAAGTGCTATAACCCAGAAGAACAGAGGGGAACAAAAGAGATTCAGCAAGAATGGGAATAAAGCATGAATCACAGACAGAGCAGATTACCATCAAAAGCTTAAAAAAATCTGCCAAAGCTATATAGCTTCCTGCTAATGACTGTGACTGTAATTTCTGCATATTTTAACAGATGTTCTGTTTATAAAACTGCAACCAGATTTAAGGGTTATGAATAAAGCCAGGAGGCCCTGGAGATGTTTCTTTGTATGATTAACTGACCACAGGCCATTTGTTTTACAACAAAGATGCTCAATGATCCATAGTCCATGATTTATACCAGCCCATGTATACTAATGGCTGATGTCTCCATGGTACTTCTCATTAGCATCTGAAGGGGGATTGGAGGAAAACAGATTATGGGAATAGCTCCCCATTGCTCTAACATGATAGTTCATTAGTGGGTGTGGAATCGATCTGAAAGAAAGCTAAGATAATCATAAGCTGAAATCTGAATTATAAATTATAACAATTAAGGAATCCAATTCAATGATAAAAGAAAGAATATGGCTTTTCATCTCCCTAGCTGTATGTACCTTAGTAAACCAGGAATGAGAGGATTTTTTTTATCTTCCAAATAAAAGACAAATCAAAATTCCAATAATAAAAAAACATCAGAATAGTACTGACTTGTATCGATCACTTAACTATGCATCAGGCATCTGCTGGGTGATTTACATAAATTATCCCACTTTACTCTCACGTTCTATATTAACAGGATCCCCATGGACTGGAACTAGAAAACATCGCAGGTCACTGGCTACTTGTTCCATTTCTCATGACCCCTCTGCTTCGCTCCTGTGTGTTCTCTGAGGCTCTCCCTACCAAATGCACCTGAGAGAGAGACTATACATATATATGACTATACATATATATGGACTGTATCCCCATGTGCTTATTCACATTCCCTCCTGCCTGACTGTGTCACAGCCAGACTTAACCTCGTGGCTTCATTTCATCCTAAGCTCTCAAAGCTAAATACATTGGGGAATTTAGACTAAAAAATGCCACCAAAGAAGGAATCTGATAGTCTTAGCTAACTCTGTTTTTTTTGGAGGGAGGGGGGCTGAAGGGTGATGGGTACTAGGCTACATCAGAGGCCGTGAGCCAATCTACTGATTGGCTGCCTTTTTTTGTCAGTTTTCTCCCTCTGGTTCAACCAGCTGTGGTGCGACAAGGTGGGTATGACACAGGGCACAGAATGGGGCCCTTCTTTGAACCCCCTGAGTGGGAATGAGAACAGGCCAGATTCCTTTACTTTTTTTTTTTTTTTTAATTTATTAGAGAGAGAGCTCAGGCACAGAGGCAGAGGGAGAAGCAGGCTCCCTGCCAAGCAAGGAGCCCGATGTGGGACTCGATCCCAGGACGCTGGGATCATGACCTGAGCCAAAGGCAGCCGCTTAACCAACTGAGCCACCCAGGCGTCCCAGGCCATATTCCTTTAGATGGGGAGGTCACCATCAGTAAGTCAAGTTCAGCCCTGAGGACGCTGGGCAAAGGCACAGGCTGTGAGATCAGGCTGCGCGTCTCTGCCTCCTGTTAGCTGCACGACTCCAGGCAGTTATGGAGTAAAACTGAATTTCATGCACTCATCCATAAAATGGGACCATTATAATTAATGTGGTTGTTATGGGAAGGAAAGGGGGATATAGGTGCTTAGCACAGTACTTGCTATAGAATCCACATTTCATCAATCCTAGCTATGACCATAATGCTTGGACTACATTTCATTAATGACAAGTTATAATTGCAATAACTTCTCTGTAGACAGTTAGCTTGCAAGTGGCCTCACTTAACCATGCTGGAACGAGATGGAGGAGCAGCTGTGTGTGTCCATCCCCACATCAACTCTGTCATTTTGTTTTCATTGTGAACCAACTAAAGCTGGTTCCTCAACTGGTTCTTATCTCTTGAGGTCCTTGGTGTTTAACAGAAGTTAGGGGGTGTCCTAGACCTTCCTGAATGACCCTGACAAATGCCCAGTGATGCCTGGGGCTTCAGGAATAACAACCAGCTCTGAGGAACTCACCACAAATCCCAAGTCCCCTGTTTCATGTCCCCTTTTCTCCCATCCAGAGTCCCAGCTCCCAAGACTTTTCCCCCTCGTTTTTTTTCTGGAATGCATCAGATCCTTCCTCTCGTTTAAAATGTCTGGGTCAGTACCCAACATCTGGCAGAGCTACCCCCAAGTTTATTGGATAATTAAATTCTACCCAAGAACTCAACAGGGGGTGGGAAATGAGTACCTGAGGGCGTTGCCTGGCCCTGGAAGTTTCATCTGAGTGGAAATTATCACGATTTGTGGGTATTTGTGAACACAAAAGAATTAGTAAGTGCTCCTGGAACATCACCTCATTCCATCTGTTGCCAAAGTTCACAGTAAGTACTAAATCCAAGGGAGGATAATGAATTATGTGAAAATGAACTTGTGCTTGGAATTTCAATATCCCCAGGTGATGCAAATAGGCGCATTTGAACTTGCTCTGAAAAATTCCAAGCTTTGAGACCTGAACATATGGTCCAAATTATTTAGCCAGAGGAGACATGGGATTTCCTCTAAGTAGGATTCCGTCTGTGTGTTGGTAAACAGTTGTCCCTCATCTCAGACACTCCAAGTCATGGTGGGGGGTGGGACAAGAATGTATCAAGGTCTTTCAGCAAAGGGCATACTCAGAAAAAAAAAGGAGACCAAGCCTTCATGTTATGCCCCAAGGCTTGGAAGCCAGCACCAGCTATACAAGTCTTTTGAACCCAAAGGATTTCTGGGGAATTGGAAGGAGTCCAAAGTGGCTATTAGAATCAACACTCAGATAAATTTTACTTCTGTCTTCACTGTCAAGATTAACAAGATGATCAAGGAGCTAAAGCCAAAGCCACGAGGAATGATCATGTCACAGAGAAAGTAGGAATGAACTTAGCTGATGGGCTGCTCCTTCCATATGATT
This sequence comes from Taxidea taxus jeffersonii, assembly GCA_003697995.1. NCBI lineage: Eukaryota > Metazoa > Chordata > Mammalia > Carnivora > Mustelidae > Taxidea > Taxidea taxus. The sequence goes on from RCUC01136110.1 coordinate 57,953, forward strand.
TAAATGCTACCTCTCCCTCAGAAACATGTTTATTCCACGGAACCCATGCCCGGCATTGTCGATCCTTCTGAATGCTTTACAGCTATTATTACTTAGGCTGAATTAGAGCACTTTAAAGCATGTATGCGGAGACTAAATCCCCAGGCAATTTGAGATGCCAAACTCTCCTACATTGTGTCTTTGTCAGTGCTGTATAAAATGCACCATTGGAATGATGCAAGACCAAGAAAATGCCTTGTGTGGGATACCCAACACAGTGCTGGGTATTATCAGCCACATTTGTTAACTTTAATATAATTTAGACACTTTTAAAGATAAAGGTCATTAATATTTCAACACATCATTAAATTTAAATTCAGAAGTAAGAACTGTTCTAAGTGAGAATCCAACCAGTTGTAATTAGGCATTTAATAAAAATTCTCTATGTGAAGAGAAATACTCACTGGATATTGGGAGGAAAAAAACCACAACAGAATGAATGTTCGAAAAATGTTATATTCTAGCTAAGACATGGGGCTTAATTGGAGCCATTAACGAATCTAGCAAATTAGGTTTCTCAAAATCCAGCTATGTATGTAGCTCCTAAAAATATAAGGAAATCTTAGCCCAGTCAGCCCGGCATAATGATAAGGAATGTGAATGTCAGTGTTAGGCCCAGCCATGTCTAAGCCTGCCACTTATAAACTATGTGATCTGTGGAAAATTATTTTGACTCAGTTCTCCCAACTGCAAAGTGGGTAGAAAAGTGGGAACTACCTCCCACAGTTGCTGTAAGGATGAAATAAAGTGGTAATCATAGCTAATATTTATGGAGCACTTGCCAGGCACTATTTTAGGCAACTTAAGATATTTTTAATTGAATCCTCCCAATGAAATAGACTCTTTATCTCTTCTTAATCACAACGAAACTGAGGCTTAGTCAAGATCATGAACTTGTGCCAGGTGTCAAGATGGGCAGCTGGTGCACAAGAACTGGAACCCAGGCCTATCTGGTCATGGTTCTGGTGCCTGCCTTCTCCCCTCCACCTCAACTCTTGACCCACTCCTCTTCCAACCAACTACCTTCTCAGTTCCACTGGAAGCACCTCGACTTGCCAGTATTTGCCAAGTGAATGAATGAGTCTTTGAATATTGTTTCTGCTCAGGGCAACGAGAAGTCCCTCAGTCTGAGCTCCAAGTACGGCTAAGACTGCGACCTTTTGAAATTATTGATGAGCTGTACGCTAATCTTTTCAAGTTGGAACAAAAAGGGGCTGACTGAATCATTGTCAAGTGCGCTGATGACCTTGTCAACAAACCAAAGCAATGTGCTTGAAGAAAAGCATCACGTTCAGTGGCTCCCACTCTGTGCTGAGCACCAGAGAAGAAACGAGGCTGAGTAGAGACAAGGCACCCTGGTGGGGGCTTTGGTGTCTTGGAGAGAAGCACAGCATTGTACTGCTCTCATTCCAGGAGCGTGTGACTTCTCAAGCTCCAGGAGCTGCTTCGGCCCTCCAAAAAAAGCCACTAGGTCCCAAGATGACAGCATAAACAAAAGCAATTCTCTCGCAAGCTGTGGGGGGTCAGATTTTTATGTGCTGAGAAGAGATTAACTTCACTGCATCAAGAAGGATTTAATTGCAGGCAGCGATTAGCCAAACGATTAGGTCAATAGAATGCAGGTCAAACTGCACTCAGGGATATCCATGGCTCTTCTGACACGGGAAACCATTTGCGGACCCCGAGTAATGTGAGCAGTCATCTGCAAACCTTCCCAAAGACCAGATGGACTCTTTTCTTTACCCAGAAATGACAGCGTGCTGACTCAAAGAATACTTGCCCCCCTACTCTTGGAACTGGAGAAGCCCAATAAAACAGCTGGGATCCTTAAATGCTGTTTTTAAAAGTGGGGGAAAAAATCTTGCCTGTTGTAGCTTTTCTTTCTCTAATTGCAGCAAAAATCAATGGTTTTGCAAATTCAAAGCAGAAATATCTTCCCCACTTAGTTAAGAAGCTATTTGGGCATTCATCTGTTGATGGACATCTAGGTTCTTTCCATAACTTGGCTATTGTGGACATTGCTGCTATAAACATTCGGGTACACGTGCCCCTTCGGATCACTATGTTTGTATCTTGAGGGTAAATACCCAGTAGTGCAATTGCTGGGTCATAAGGTAGCTCTATTTTCAATTTTTTGAGGAACCTCCATACTGTTTTCCAGAGTGGTTGCACCAGTTTGCATTCCCACCAACAGTGTAGGAGGGTTCCCCTTTCTCCACATCCTTGCCAGCATCTGTCATTTCCTGACTTGTTCATTTTAGCCATTCTGACTGGTGTGAGGTGGTATCTCATTGTGGTTTTGATTTGTATTTCCTTGATGCCCAGTGATGTGGAGCACTTTTTCATGTGTCTGTTGGCCATCTGGATGTCTTCTTTGCAGAAATGTCTGTTCATGTCCTCTGCCCATTTCCTGATTGGATTATTTGTTCTTTGGGTGTTGAGTTTGCTAAGCTCTTTATAGATTTTGGATACTAGCCCTTTATCTGATATGTCGTTAGCAAATATCTTCTCCCATTCTGTCAGTTGTCTTTTGGTTTTGTTGACTGTTTCCTTTGCTGTGCAAAAGCTTTTGATTTTGATGAAGTCCCAATAGTTCATTTTTTCCCTTGCTTCCCTTGCCTTTGGCATTGTTCCTAGGAAGAAGTTGCTGCGGTTGAGGTCAAAGAGGATGCTGCCTGTGTTCTCCTCAAGGATTTTGATGGATTCCTTTCTCACATTGAGGTCCTTCATCCATTTTGAGTCTAAAGAGGAGGTGGTATATATATACAATGGAATACTATGCAGCCATCAAAAGAAATGAATCTTACCATTTGCGACGACATGGATGGAACTAGAGGGTATTATGCTTAGCGAAATAAGTCAATTGGAGAAAGACAACTATCATATGATCTCCCTTATATGAGGAAATGGAGATGCAATGGGGGTGGGGGCTAAGGGGGTAGGAAAAGAAAAAATGAAACAAGATGGGATTGGGAGGGAGACAAACCAAAGGAGACTCTTAATGTCATAAAACAAACTGAGGGGGGTGGGGGGGAGGGGGGTTGGGAGAGGGTGGTGGGGTTACATTATATGTTTAAATAAAAAAATAAATTAAAAAAACACCAAAAAAAAAAAAAAGAAGCTATTTGGGCAGAAGATGGAATTTTTGGGCTAGCCAGAGCCCTCTGACTCAGTCAGGGCTGTGTTGCTATTAACCTGTGGAAGGAATTCAGCAATAGCCATGGAACTCGGTAAGCCAGATCTGCCTAGAGTACAAACTAGGAGAAAAATGCAGAGGTTTTTAAAGTGTTTTTTAATTTAAAGGCTACCTTACTGGCTCATGAAACATACCAACAAACAGATTACACATAGAGATACGTCTCCAGGGAAAAGCTGTTTGCCAGCTCCTCCAAGCTGGGACCCCAAAATGAGCGGCTCCATCTGTGACCCAGACCCAATTGTTGGAGGCCACATATTAATTATCAACAACTCAATGCATCTGAATTCCTAGTTCTTGACATTTCTCTCTTAGAATCCCAATCTCATGATGGCAAAGACCCAGAAAACCTGCCTGACCCTAATCATGGCCACTGAAATGGCCATGATTAGGCTCAGGCCTAAAGAGATCACATCGGGGGGAAAAAGCCAACCTCTGGGAGGTCAAGTGCCATTTCCCTTGTCTTGACAAAGCATTCGGGAAATGAGAGTAATGATAATACGAACGGAGTGGACCACTGAACATATGGGAAAGGAAGGAGGTAGATTTAGGTGTGTGCCTGGGTTATACATGTGCACACACGTATACACATTCACACGTGTGTACATACACGTGCACACACATCCCTTTATCTGGGGTCACCCAGAGCTAGTAACAGGGACTGTAACTGTCCTAAATTTTAATGCCTCCTCACCAAGTTGTTTTAAGAAGCTGTGCTGCTCATGCCTACCAAGGAAATTTTTCTTCTTCTCTGAGAGTTTGCTGCTTCATTTCCACCTTTCCCAGTTGGAGCTGCCACTCATTTTCAGGCTCTCTAGGAAGAAAACACAGCACTCCAGGAAATGGCTTATGCACAGGCCTTAAGCACACTGCCACTGCTCAGCTTGTAATAGATGCTCTAGGATCCTGTGTTTGTGACATAGAAAAAGACAAAGAGACACCTGACTCTTTCCACTCTGTTTTTTTGTTTTGTTTTGTTTTTTTGTTTTTGTTTTGGTTGGTGTTTTGTTTTGTTTTGTTTCTGAGTGGGATCTTAAATGCAAACTGGCCCCTAAGTTCCCACAAAGACATACCAGGCCTGGAGCTTCCTCCAGATGAAGAAGGGAGCAACACAGGTGCCCTGGCATATAATGGAAGGAACCGTGAGATCAGAGTCAGCACATGTAAGCATTAGCTCCAGCTTCATGAGCAGTCACTACCAGGAATAGTGTGACCAAGAGGAGTCATCTCCCCCCTTTGTTATCCCTGGTAGGCAAATGAAAAAGGAAGTACGAGACCGAAGGATGGTTTATGAAGTGCCGAGTGCCATGTGATAATGCAAGAGACAGTAGCTGCCCAGGCAAGTGCGGAAGGTCATGTGACACTGGCACAGGCAATATGGGAGCTTCATCTCAGCCTTGGCTCTACTTCTAGTGGTCCCATGCCCCAAAGCCTCCCCCTCTGGGTCTTCAAGTCCTCTTTGGAAAGAAAGGGTACTAGTCTTCTGCCCTAGATTCCTGGTGGCCTGGAGAGATGGGTGCCTTGGGCCCCACCCCAATCCCTGGCATTAGGACCTGCATTTCACAAGACACCTGGATCAGCTGTTTGTGCGCGAAAGCCTGAGGATGACTGGTCTTCAAAATCCCTTCTAGCTTTATCATTCAATCATTCGATCATAAATGGTCCAGAGCTGGGCAGTTTCACAGAATGGCCATTTCATGAGACTTGGCAAAACTTGCTATTCATGGGTGAGGAGGCGTGCTGGTCTGGTCAGCTCTCTCTGTGGAACCTCTACCTCCCTCATCACAAAGCTCATCAACACTGCTATCCAGATGTGTGTCATATTAAAGAATACTATACCAAGTTTGCAGAGTCCTAAATTGTACCAGATATGTAGTATTAAGGATGTTCAAATAGTGCTCATAAAGTATGTCATTTAAGACATAAGGCAGCCCTGGGAAGTAGGTCTTATTTTCATCTTCATTTTATGGATAAGAAACATGAATCTTGGAGAAGTTAAGTAACTTGTCCAAGATCACAGAGCAGGAATTTGCCTGAGCTGAGATTTGAACCCATATCTCACACAAGACTATGCATGCACGTGCAACCACCATGGGACACGCCCTCCCCAACTACTTGGTTAAAAGTCCCAGTGCACCTTCTAAGTATTCCCATTCCACCCTTGTACCTGGCACACCATTCTTGATACTCTCCCTCCAATCATACAGCATTTTACCGCTGTGCCATCTAATGTAGTAACCAAGAGCCGCATATGCTATTCGAATTTAAATCAAACTAAAAATTCAGTTCCCCACTGCACTACGAATATTTCAAGTGCCGAGCAGTTGTGGCACCTGGGTGGCTCAGTCAGTTGAGCATTTGACTCTGGATTTAGACTGAGGTCATGATCTTGGGGTCATGAGATTGAGCCCTGTGTTGGGCTCTGTGCTCAGTGGGGAGTCTGCTTGAGATTCTCCCTCTCCCTCTGCCCCTCCCCCCAACCTGGTCTCACACATACTTTTGCCCTCTCTAATAAAGAAATAAATCTTTAAGAAAATTGCTTAGTAGTCACACATGCTTAGTGACTACCATGTTGGACAACACAGATATAGAATATTTCAGTCATCATAGCCAATTTTATTGGATGGCATTGTTTTAGAAAATCAAATGGCTGAAAATTATTACTCCGTCATTGGCCTTGTCCCTTGTTTTACTACTTCTCGGGGCTGAACAGTCTTAAACGCATGTTCAGAAAGTCATCTCAGCACCTGTCCCCTATGGGGTATGATGCTCTCTGGGGAAGAACTGAAAGACCTTGTATATCCAATAAGATAAGAGCCCTAAAACTTGACCCTGATTTCAAGTTCAAAGACCACATCCACAGAGGAGACATGAAGCTTTGGTGTGCATTACTAGCCTTGCAGCCCTGGCCTTTATGATTCATTGTGACAACTACTCATTTCTGTCAGGGGAAAAAAAGTCCAATCAGGCAGAGTTTTATTTCCTCCCTCAAATAAAATAGACCTGACTGGCCAAGGTATCTCCAGGGACACCCGCTATGGGGCCTTAAATTACCCAGTAACACTTCTAGTCAATCCCACTTCCATGTTGGAGTTTGCAATCAACATTTATCTCTATTGGACAGACCATCTGTAGGTTTCTAATACCACTTTTATTATTACCTTGTAAATGCAAAATCCTCGAGGCAGAAATGCCAGCTGCTAACACCGGAGTATATATGAGCGCCCACTTCTCCAGTGACGGATGTCCCTGGTCTGGAGTCTCAGAGAAAAATATACCAAGGATTTGCCCAGAAATTGGGTCTTACATGGATCCAATATCAGGGGGTTTTGGGGTCAGTTCTCTCCAGTGATCCTACAGACAAAGAATGACCTTCCCTTTCTCTACCACACATAAAGCCTTGTACAGGGCTGTCACTCATTCTATATTAGAAATTGAGGCAAAAAATGGGGATAGACACTCTTACCAAATACAACCAGAACAGTTTCTCTGACAGGTATTCATAAATAAGAATAGCTATTATTTATTGAGCTCCCTGCTTTCCATTCTCTACTAATTTAGCAAATGTTTACCATGTGGCTATTTTGTACCAGACACGTGCTATGATCCATCAGGCTTCTAACAGAAGAGTTCAGACTCTCACAGAACTCCCAACTTAGTGAAGGAGCAAGACAATCAAGTAAGCACCTAAATAAATGGATAATGACAAATTTTAATCATGGCTGGGAAGTAAAGAAATAAAGTGCTATGGTAGAAATTAACAGGGGAGACTTTATTTAGACGAAGTGGTCAGAGAAGACCCTCTCTGAGAAGGTGGACTATTAGCTAAAACCTGAAGGATGAAGCAGGTAGCCGGTGTGGGCAGAGCCTGTGACCAAGGACAGGGAGTTGAGACCAGGAGGTGGAAGGAAGCCAGACACTGCTGGGTCAGCCTCATAAGCAAGGAGTTTAGATTTTCTACTAAGAACAAGGAGAAGTAACTTGAAGATGTGAAGCAGCAGGACGACATGTGTTTTTGATTTTAAAAAGATCATTGTAGTGGAGGTGTGAAGAATGGATGGGGAGGGTCAGGGGTGGGGCAGAGAGCAGAAGGACAGAGATGGGGTAAGGGCTGGGTTCTACTCCAGGTGAAAAAGGAAGGCAGTTTTGACTTATGCCATTCTATAGAATGGAGACAGAGAAAAATGGAAGAATTTGCAAGGTATTTTGGCAGAGTACGGAAAAAACCTAATAGCCATCCTATTGTGTCGGGTGAGGAAATGTCTGGAATGAGAGATGACTCCCAAGTTTAGTGATGAGTAGCTGGTGGGGAGTGGTGCCTTTTACCAGCACTGTGTTGGATGTTTTGTATTTATTATTTGCAAGCCTGATGATTAACCTTGCAGAAGTTTGTGTTAACATGTCCCTTCACAAATGGGAAGACTCAGAGAGATCAAGGCACTTGCCCAACATCACACAGCTTGTGAACCCTGAAGCCAGTATTTGAACCTTTGGCTGGTCTTCAAACCTCATGTGCACCTTACCCTTTGACTTCATTGCTTCCCCACAGCATTTCTCAGTTGTCGGCTTCAAATCCTCGCAGCTTCTATCTCTGTGTTGGTCCATATTAAGTGATGTCCTTGGCTCAATTCTCTGCTCAAGACATTCCTTCTGTATGGAAACCTCTGTCCCCTACCTCTACGTCCACCTAGTTAACACTTACTCCCCCAAATATTAGATGTGGCTTCCATTCTCCTGTCTTTGCTCCCTTAATGGACATCAAACTTTATAGCAATGAGTTATCTAATTTTTGATTTCTCTGCTAGACAGTAAGCTCTAGGAATACAGGACATACGTGGTATGTCCATCACTGCCCTGCTAAGGCCTGGCACAATTCCTGAAACTATTCAGTGGTAATTCAGTGAACACTTACTAAATGAATTCTTAGTCACCGGTCAAGTTGAGAGGAAGACTCATCCAATTTGATGAGTCACCCAAGGCATCAGGAACCCGGATTAGTGTCCCCATCAGTGTGCTGAGGGGAACCAGAACTTAGATCTGGGTTAAGTTTGGGCTTTTATTGCTAACAAGTTAGTTCTGTGATGTGTAGAATTTCTCATCACCTCTCTGGACCTTAGTTTTTTTGTCGCTCCAAACAAAGAAAATAAAAACTTAGCTCTTAGCTCATGGGAGAACAAAAACATCCAAACATATGTGAAGGGACATGAAAGGTATAAAAACTATCTATCTATCTATCTATCTATCTATCTATCTATCTATCTATATAGATGGTGCCCCATTTGTTAGCTCATTGACATAACATCATTCCCCACTAGCATGTCCTAGAGCTAAAGTTTCTGGAGCCCAGCAGATCTGAGGAGACTTACTACTATGTAGCTATTTATGTTTGGGCTAGTTATCTTCTCTGAATTGAACTAAGGAGGATAATAGAACTAATTTCATGGAGCTCTTCTGAACTTTTAATCAACTCTAGTATATGGCCGTGTGTGTGGGTGTATGTGTGTAACAAATAGTACAGAGATGGAACAATGCCTCGTGCGTAGGAAGCACCTAATAAATCTTAACCTTTTTATTATTCTTTAAACAAAAAACAAAATCCACCTCCGTTTACACACACACACACACACACACACACACACACACACAGAGCCCACATACCAACTCAAACTCTACATCACGAATTTTGGGGTTGGGGTGCCTGGGAGGCTCAGTCAGTTGAGTATCCATCTGACTATTTCAGCTCAGATGGTGATCTCAGGGTCGTGAGATCAAGCCCTAATGGGGCTCATGTTTAGTGTGGATTCTGCTTGTCCCGCTCCTTCTGTTCCTACTCCCACTTGTGCTCACTTGTGCACTCACTCTCTCTCTTTCTCTCTCCCCCCCTCTCTCTAGCTCTAAAACAAAATCTTTAAAAGAATTTTGGTGTTAAATTATTTGAGAATGTATTTTTGAAAATGTCACTGAGGACGAATATTCTGTCATACTCAACCTCAGGAGCAACCTCTTCAAGTCCGGTTTCTGTAGTTTTATACCTAGGAACAGGTCATTTCAAAAACAAGATGATCCTTTAAGCAGGGCTGCCACTTGACATTAGCGTGTAGCTCTGTTCAGTGGGGACAAATCCAAATGAGGGCTAGCAGCTGCCCAATCCTTAGTGAATTGAAATAGGCCATATGGGAAGACAATTTTTTAACTTTTTTTTTCTTTCTTTATTTGAGAGAGCAAGTGCAGGGGGAGCACAAGCCAGGGGAGGAGGAGAGGGAGAAGAAGAAGAAGACTCCCCTCTGAGCAGGGAGCCTGTCCTGGGGCTTGATTCCAGGGCACATGCTTGACTGAGCCAGGGGGCACCCCAATTTTTTAAACTTGGCATCAGGACAGCACTTCCTTCTAAAACTCCACTTCCTGATTTCAAATCAAAACCTTCCATTTTCCACGCTCTGCTCTGTTGCTCCTCCAGTTATTAGAAAATCTGTGGCCTGATATTTGGCTCCCAAATAGTGACCAAAGACAAGGGGCCTTGCTTAAGGAGCAGCAAGAATAAATGGGACAAAGGGTGCCTTGACAGATGGCAAGAAGAGCAGAATCCAGGATTTAGTGAGGACAGAAATGGAGAGAACATTTGGGAAGAGTCCTGGCAAGATCTCAGGAGTTTAGAAGGGACAGAAGTGGAGAGAACATCACAACCAGGAGAAGGCAGGAAGAGGACAGCAGATTGTGGTGGTTAAAGCCCTGGGCTCCAGCACTTGCTAAGCAAGGACTCTCTGAACCTCTGGCTCCTCATCTACAAAATGGAGAGCATGAGGAGGATGAAAGAACAAAAAGCACTTAGCACGGTGTCTAATATTAAAGATGCATTCAATAACTGCTGTCTTTTAAAGGATTATGGGCAAAAAAGAAGGGGGGGGGGTAAAACATCCCCCTTTTGAAATATATACCAAAAGGAGACAGCTAAAAAGAACTTGACCTTCTTCTGCCCCCCCCCCCCTTTTGGATGATCTTAGCTTTCTAATTTACCAAGTTTTCCAAATGCTGCCTGCTTCCTTTGTATGTTCTTCTCTACGAGGAATCCAAGGATGATCCACTTATATTACTTTTCCTGCAGAGCCAGCATCTCCTCCAGAGCACCCCCAACAAATGTGCCATCTGGCTCTGCCTGCACTAGTCTGCTGGGGGTACAGGGGGAAGGGCAGTGCCTCCAGGAAGGCCCCTATTCCCTGAGAACTTGGCGATGAAAGCTCTTCTCAGTAAGTCAGCGCACACCTCACTGTTAGTAGCAATAACTAGTCCTAATTAAACCTTCTGGAGTTGAAACCCTGCATTCCTCTTCCAGTCAAGTCATGGCACACCACTCCCCTCCTGCACGCTCTCACTGTAGGCTTCGCGTGGGCGGAGATGCAGTCAGGTTCACTGTCTTCCAGAGTGTCTCTCAGAACACTCAGCACACAAAGGTGCTCAAGAAACATCTGAAAGACAGATATTCATCCAGCAAAGGATTTAAATATCAACTACAAGGAGTGGTGATCTCGAGTTCCTTCGGGAACCCAGAAATAAGGAGGGGTGTGGGTGGAGGCTAATTGGGGAGTGAATGTGCTACCCAGAGGCATTTGAATTCTAATTGTTTTTAGAAGAGTCCATTAGCAGAACAAACCCATTTACAGCTGAGTTGTTGCTTGGGTCACTGGAGTTTGTGACTCCATTTTACATCCCGTGCTCCTTCATCACTTCAATTAGAAATGTGAATGTCGTCAATTACTTCCTTTACAAATGCCAACTTCCAGCATCCCTAAGGATGGACAGGCAGGACCTTCAAAACTTAATTATTTGAAAATTCATTACCTTCCCCTGAAAGCTACTTCCTTGCAATTTTTACCCAATGGTCCCTTTGAGGCTGGCAAAACAAATTGAATTCCTTTTCTGTTTGACTTGCCTGCAAATATTTAAAGATATTTACCACCCCCTAACCCCACTAAATCTTCGTAAGATTAAAGTTCTTTCAGCTGCTCCTTGGGTCAAGATCACAAAACTCCCACCGTTCTGTCCATTCCACTGTCTCTTTCCCCTTCAAAGTGGAGTTCTGCACAGGTATGTACATGTTATTAACTATAGTGGGAAATTTTGGCAAAGATCCAAACATACAATAGGAAATTGGTCATTTTTGATACATTTCCTAACACAGATGGTTTATGCATCTATTAAAAAGCATGCTGAAAAGCCTAGACCTATGTTCCTATCAGAACAAGTCACATTACAGAATGTTGCATACATCATGATCCTACTTTTACTTAAACTAATCAAAACTAATCTGCATAAGATAGAATATAGGAATGAAAATATTGTCCAAAAATTACTTCTATGTTCAGGAATAAAAACACAAGTTTTTTTAAAAAAAATGTAGTTTTCAGAAATTAAAAACTTCAGATTGCAGATAATTTAAAGTGAAAAATTTTGAGATGGACCCTACTTTGACCCAGGTCACGGTTTAAAAATCAGAGTCCTCTGGGGTTATGGACAGTGTGGGAGGGTATGTGCTATGGTGAAAGCTGTGAAGTGTGTAAACCTGGCGATTCACAGACCTGTACCCCTGGGGCTAATAATACATTATATGTTAATAAAAAAATAAAAAATTATAAAATAAAATAAAATCAGAGTCCTCAATGGGAAGAGAGCTTCTAAAACCCGTGTGTTTAGTCCCTACCCCACCTCTTCCAGCTTGGAATAGTCAGATGTGGGGTGATGGGGAGAGGGGACTTATGAGTATATTTGGAAAAAGACTCTTCGATGATTTCCATGCATACCACTGGTTAAGAATCAAACCAGACACTAGATCTCTGTTAATGCAGCCAAACATTATATCCCTTCTCTTGGCAGCCACATCATTCTTTTGACTCACTCTTAATGTTAACTAAGACCCTTGAGGCTTGTTTTGATGAGCTGTTCGTAAGGGTCATTCCCCTCCCTGTGTGCATGCAGGTGGCTCTTCAAGACTTCAAGGAAGATATTGGCATTGATCCCCATACTATTCATGTTATTATTAGGTTGGGTCCATCAATCTAGACTGTCGAGATCTTTAGGTTCTGGCTCCTCCTCCCAGCTGTGAGTAATCCTAAAACTCAATCAGAATGACATTTAAGTACTTCTTATACAAATGTCCTCTTTCTCAAGGTAAACATTCTCAATGTCATTGACCAGAAAGCCCAAGACCTTTTTTATTTCACTGTCTGACCTGGACATCCTCTGACAGGTGCTCTTAGGACAGCCTTGTCAACAACACTGAGGATAGAGCCTGTCTTTCCCCTTTTTAACTGGATCACAGAATACAATTTGGAAAGGTCCTTTGTTGCTGCTTAAAGGTCTCTAACTAGGGTGTGTAAGCACTAAATATTTGCTTACTGTAAAACATGTTTTAAATATATTAAGCCGTGTAAAATAAAAACATGCCCCTAACCCCCAACTCACTTGCCAAGGTGCTCACTGTTCACAGTGTGGCCCATACAGAAGGCACTTGGCCCACTTTTCTGCTAGGCTTGGTTTTATCTCTTTCATTAACAGTCATATGTTTCTGTCAGCCACTTCATAATTATAATTTTATTTCAGTATCAATTTTAAAATAGCAACTTGATCATTGTAACTTCCGAAAACAATGTGAAGCAGCCCAGTTCATACTCATGAGAGGCAGAGCAAGTTAGTTTTGCTGGTGCTTTAGCAACCTGACTGGACCTGATGATTTCTGAGCAGCCAGCATGTGGAACGGAAGACAAGAGTCCTTCCCAATTGCTAGACTTTGTTGGGTTGGGATCATCTAGTGAGCTGAAAAAAGTTAACAGCTGCCCAGGATATGTTCCCCAGAGATTCTCACACAGTAGGGCTGGAGTGGGCCTCAGGACTATGCTAGTACTTGAGGCTATACTAATGGCAGGCAGGGTCTGGGCCCAGGGGACCCCGACTTGAGCTTGGTGCTCTGGTGCCATCCATCTTGCCTTCTCCTCTGGGCTTCCTCAGTTCCTCACCTGCAGTCACATCATTTCCCAGCTAAGACACTCCCAACAGGAATCCAGCAGCATCTTGTAGGGGTCTCTGTGTCTTCTCGTACTTGACCCCCCAGCCCCACACATTCCAAGAACTTACCTTCACACAGGTTAAAATTCAACCAGGCTATTTATTCCGTGCATCCTAAACTTTCTGTGTGCCTGTACTCCTACTGTTCTCTTTCCCTGACCTGTGTGCTTCTTACATCTGCCTGTTTATTCCTGCATTCTCTGAGGTTCTGGTCAAACGCTGCTTCGTCCACAAAACCCTCCCCGATCACTGCCCACTTCTTGACTCCTTGATGAAGTGATCCTCTCTTCCCCTGAAACCTCTACTCCCTTTCTTCTATTTGGGGTGCTCACCTATTTCACTCCTGTATTATAATTTATTGAATATATCCTCCATCTCCAACTAGATTACAGGTCGATTTATGCAACAAACATGCATAAATACGTGAATCTACAAATAAACATACAAAGCAAAGAGGGGGAAGTAGTACGGTAGAAGAATCAGTGAGACCCCACCTTCCCCTCTGCCAGCCAGAACATATTAAAAGCATCCAGTCCATCAGCACTCAGCCTACCAAGTGCACACGCAGAGCCTGCTTGGTGGATCCCTGTTGGCATATTTGACTATAAAGAACATAGCTTATCTCCTTTGCTGGTAACTCAGGTTTATTACTATCTAAATCTTTCCCCATGGCCCCCAAGCTAGGAGAGGATTCCTTGGAGGAAAAGGGGAGATGCTGCAAGACTGGGGGGCTGCCAGACAGAGCAACAGTCATTGTGTATATGCCCCCTCGGGGGGCTCTGCTATCATCCAGTCTGACCAGTGGACACATCGCTTAAAGCTATTCCTTGATGTTAGCTAAGTTCTGCCTGATCTGGCCCCCACTTCTCTCGTGGCCTCATTGGATGTCATCCTCTCATTTGTTCATGCTGCTCAGTCCCACAACCTTTTCCCCAAAGTCATGTCTTTCTCATGGCCTTGCTTTATGCTGCTCCCTCTACCTGGCACAGCTGCTCTACTCCTAAGGGTTAGCCTAAAGGTCACGTCCTCAGAGAAGTCTTCCCTGATTCCACAACACTATGTTAGATGATTCCAGCACAGTTTACAATGACTCTGTTAGGAAGGAGCCTTTGGTCTTGGAAATAGGTTTTCCTTCTATGATTATTTGATCAAGACTTCTCTTTCTCACTAGAGTTTATACTCCATGAGGGGTAGAATGAAGCTTTCTTATTTAGCTGCTCTATATCCCCAGCATCTGGCATGCTTACATATGGCACATATATTGTCTAAATAATATAAGCCGAATAAACAAATTGAAATCCGAAGATATCCATCTGTGCTTAAAAATGACAAAAAAGACAATTAGGTATGGAAAAATCATGGGGATTTTTTGCAAAGCCTCCAACTCTGTCTTCTCTCCCTTCTCTTGGTTGAGGATATTTTCTACACACCATCGTCTCATACAGAGATTCTTTAGACTTATAAACCACTAAGCCTGTTTTGAAAATACCTCAGAGAACCCTCATCAGCGTCTGCCCCATTGTTTCAAGGGAAAGATATTTTGAGTACCTACTATGCGCACACACTATCCTCCAGGCATCTTAGGTTATTTGATTTTCTCAATGACCCAGTAAAGTCTGTTCATTATTTTTATTTCACAGATGAGTAATCTGAGAATCAAACAGACTAAGTTACTCAGCCAAGATCATAGAACAAGTAATGGCAGGAATCGAACATTGTTCAAGAGGTAATCAATGAAAAGGATGCTGACCTGGCAATCAGGAGGTGTGAGTTTTAGTTCATCTCATTCCTTGGGTGACCTTGAGCCAAGCGTGTAATCTCTGAGTTTGACTTCCCTTATACAGGAATAAGACCAGGCCTCCAAAGTTTCTGAATAGGAATCAAGTACAGTCTGCTATAAAGAGTGATTATCCTGCCTCATTCCCCCTACCCTCAACCAACAGATGGCCTTCTCCTCATTTGAAAATCGAACACTCCTACCAAGGTCAGTTGTGCCTACAAATCATTGTAGGCTTTCTTCTCCTGCACAAAATCTCCAGCTGGAAATCAGCTCTAATTCTTCCTCTTGCTCAGGCCTTGCTGTGAATAATATATTTCAAAAATGAACTATTTTGGGCCAAGAAATCTGTAAATCAGAGCTGATTCATCACTTTCACCATCAGGCTCTTGCTCTCCTGCTTCTTCTGCTTTGTCAGATGAAGACATTTTACCTCCACAAAAAATTTCTCATTGGGTTTCATGGAGAGTTCACCTCAATATTCTATGCAAACAATTAAAAACATGAAGATGGACAGAGTCTGAAGAAATTAATCTCAGGTAAATAAAACTCAGGTGGGATAGGTCTAGTCAGAGACATAACCATAGTAGAATCAGAATGGAAAGTGACATGGTACCTGCCTTTGGATGTGCTGATTCCAAAGGCATCAATTCATGATTGTCACAATTAATAAAGAAGAGGGAGATAAAGACTATTCCAGAAAATGTACTATTTAAAAACCAGCTCTAGTTAGCTTTAGAACTCATATAACTCTTACCTATGAGATTTACCTTTCTATTTTTCCTTGATAAATATATACTGAAATGAATTTGATGTGAGGAATTATGAAGATAAAGCCTTAAAAACATGCTGGGTAGGGGCGTCTGGGTGGCTCAATGGGTTAAAGCCTCTGCCTTCAGCTCAGGTCATGATCCCAGGGTCCTGGGATTGAGCCTCACATCCGGCTCTCTGCTCAGAGGGGAGCCTGCTTCCTCCTCTCTCTCTCTCTGCCTGTCTCTCTGCTTACTTGTGATCTCTGTCTGTCAAAGAAATAAATAAAATCTTAAAAAAAATCCAAAACATGCTGGGTAGACTCGAACAGCCAGTTTAAGAATAAAAGCAACTGCCACGGCTGCTCATTTGTGGATTATTGTGAATTGGTCTGTTTTCTTAGAGGCACACATACTCCTTCAGAAACCCTCCTTCATGCGGTGGGAGTTTTGGATGCTATTAAGAGCAATGTGACCACAAAAGCATACCACTGCAATATGAGATGGGAAAGGCCAGCTGTGTGGTGACCTTCCCTCCCCATTACTCTTGCTCTAGGTTATACCTTCTCTGAGCTTTGGGTCTTCTTTCCATATCCACCTGCAAAGCTGGTATCTCCCTGTGGATGCCAGGCTGCTCAGACTCATTTAGTCCCAAATTTACCACCGCCTCCTCCACTCTCCAAACCTGCCTCTGCTCCCACTTCTCTTATTTAGGTTCCTAGGCCTGCATGCACACCACTGCCAAGCTAGAAACCCAGGATTCACTCTGCACACCTCTCTCAGTGGCGCCTTGATGTAGACAGAAGCACTACTGACCTTATTTCTAAAATAACATTCTATACGTTTCCTCCTTTCACTATATATGTCCTAAGTGGCCTTCATTCTGGCCACACACTGTCTCTTACCTGGATGAGTGCACTAGCCTCCCACCTGTCACTTCATCTCTTTGAAAGGGTCATACTCCCGCCACATCCTGCCTCTCACCATGTCACATACCATGTAACTTTGCCACACATCATATAAATCCAAAGACAGGAAAAGATCTAAAAATACACACCTATGCTCAGTCTCTCTCCATGCCTCTCTCTCTCTCCTCTCTTCCCAACAGCAAAAATTAAAAAAAAAAAATACCCACAGATAACACTAAGTACACAGAAATACAAGAGCACATATCTGGTAGTTACACTAGCTTGCCAGCCATTCCCCCCATTCCATATCCCTCTCTCACATTTCCCTATCTCTGCTTAGGATATTCTTTTCTTTTTTAAAAAAATATTTTATTTATTTTTTTGACAGAGAGAGGGATCATAAGTAGGCAGAGAGGCAGGCAGAGAGAGGGGGAAAGCAGGCTCCCCGCTGGGCAAGGAGCCCGATGTGGGGCTCGATCCAAGGACCCTGAGATCATGACCTGAGCTGAAGGCAGAGGCTTAACCCACAGAGCCACCAGGTGCCCTAGGATACTCTTTTCTTAGATGACCTTCCTTCACTATCACATCACCTGATCATGTCCCTTGAAGCTCTTACCCTTCCAGATCAAGTTCAAAGCTATCCTTATTTCTATGAAACCAGCTGAACTTGTCCCCCTTCCTTCTCCATGCAGTCAGACCACTCTATATATGCATATCCCAATGTAGCAACAAGGTTTGTTAACCTGCTCTCCCTGCTGGGCAATGAAATCCTAAAAGGCAGCAGAACTTAGCAGTAGAGTATGGGCTTTGGGGGCAAAAAGATATGGGCTAAAATCCCAGCCAACTCTTACCAGCTTGGGAAAGTAAATTCTCTGAGCCCCCATGCTCTCATCTGAAAAATAGAAATAATCCATGACTGCACTTATCATGAGCACTGAATAATGTACAGAACTATCAAATCACTATGTTGTTTATCTAAAACTAATAAAACACTGTATGTCAACTATACTTCAATAATAAACTAAAAATAGAGATAATCCCATCACTAACTTGATAGGGTTGGAATCAGAAGTCAATGAAAAAGACCACAGTATCTAGCACCTAGTTAAAACTTAATAAAATGGCAACCATTATTATTAAAACCATTTAAGTGCCCTATGTCCTGTACTCAATAAATGTTTAACTGCATGAATAGATCCAGCTTTCAGCCCCTTCAACTTCATAACCATCACACCAGAGCTTCCCAACATTTAGGTGGGAGCCAAGCAAAGGAGGTACTAATATCCTCATTTCACTCATGGGGAAATGCAGATTGAGAACACAAATAATTTTGCCCAACACAGAAAGTCAGTTGCTCAAGTGAAAGTGGAACTCAGCCTTCAGGTATAACATCTTCTCACATTTTAGAAAATGAGACCACCTAAAAGTGGCAGCTCTGTCTGGACATTTACAATAATGCTGGGTAATTTCTAAAACATCCTTATTTTACAAGAAAATTAATTACTAAAATAACCAATTAGTAAGATCCAGAACCACAACTGGCTCCCCAAATTAGAGCAGAGCCTTGCAAATGAAAACACAAATTTGAAAAAAAGATCTTCTGGAAAACATAAATCAGATGTCATCCCCTTGCTTCCAAACCTGCTAATAACTTCACACCACCCTCAGAATAAAATCATCCTCTTTGTCATGGTCTCTAAACCTCTATATAGTCTGGATCCTGTCTACCTCTCCTACTACTCCGTCTTTACTCATTAGGCTCAAGTTGCACTGGCCTTCTGTTCCTCATACTCTCCAAGCTCATTACTGGCTTCGGACCTTTGCATTTGCTGTTTTCTTTCAGAGTCCTCATTCCCTAGATTTTACCCATTTTGGTTCCATTTTGTTATTTAGGTCTTAGTGTCAAGACTTTTCCTGTCTATCTAACGTGGGTTCTCCACTGCCCATAGTTTCTATTATATCATTAACCTGATCTAATCTCTTTCTGCCATTTATCACCATGTAAAATTCTTATTTTTGGATCGTACTCCCCCCACCCCCCGCACCATGTTAATAGGAAAACACCATGTTGATCTTGTTCATCACTTATCTAGGGCTAGAACACTGCCTTGTACATAGTAGGTATTCAGTCAACACTTGCTAAATGGATAAATACATAAGTTTCTTTTATCACCAGTAAAACATCAGGAAAGTTCCTTCCATGCATTTACAATCTAGACTGATAGAAGTTCCTTGTAACTGAAAGCAATAGTCCCCAAAATATGAACTCACAGGAAAAAGTAAACCAACGCTAATCATAATTCTTACGTCTTTCAGAACAAAGGACTCTTGTTTTTATTCATATCCAAGGAAAAGAGAGTCTTTTGGCAAAGAAAACTGTTTGGAAACACTCCCTCCACTTGAACCAAGAGGTAACACAAGGTTCTTCTGCAACTTAGAGCTCAATTCCCTGTTCTGTTTTCAATTTGGAGATGCTACCTGACAGCCAGCCCGTCACTACTTATAGTGGACTTGCTCTGTTGCCAGAGAGCTAACTTAGAGGACTTGTTACATGAAGAGCAAAATGTGCATCAAGAGGGAAAGAGGGACCTTTAAAGTAATTTAATTTCAGGGTTAACTTTAAAATGATACAGAAACTTTATTTCTAATGTTATGGTACCTAATCCACTTGAAAGCTAAAAATCCTGAAAAGTGACTTAATTAGCCATGCCAAAAACACATTCTTCTCAAGCAGAAGGCTGAGATGATCTTTCTCTCTGTTCTCCTGAATTCTCCTAATAACAAAAAAATAACAGCATCCACAGCCTACCTGTAACCTAGCACAGTGACTATAAAACTCAGCAGAACAGGGGCACCTGGGTGGCTCAGTAGGTTAAAGCCTCTGGTTTCGGCTCAGATCATGATCCCAGGGTCCTGGGATTGAGCCCCACATCGGGCTCTCTGCTCAGCGGGGAGCCTGCTTCCTCCTCTCTCTCTGCCTGCCTCTCTGCCTACTTGTGGTCTCTCTCTGTCAAATTAATAAATAAAATCTTAAAAAAAAAACTCAGCAGAACAAATGTCCCTATTGCCTCATTTCAGATTAATTTTAAAAATCAAAGTCGAAAAAGACTCAATCATGCTTATGCTGAAATGGTCCTTGATTGTAAGTAAGCAAGTACCATCTGAAAGTTTAGGACTGGGACTTTATTTCTTTCCTGGATCTCTGGGGGTTGGTGCATGTGTGAAGTGAATCCAGGCATAAACTCCAAGCCCTCTCCCAACAAATTCCATTTTCCTCTTCCTAATTTTCAAACATTTGAACCACAAATTTTTCTTTATCAGATGTCACAGGAAGTTACAGATAGCAAGGTTTGTATTGGATATATGTACTTATGTCAAAACTGGTAACATTATAATTTACTAAAGATCAAAGAACTTATTGAATGTGAGGTCATTTCTATTACAAAATCTCAAAGCATAGTTTCATTCTCTTATCCCAGCCTTAAAAACCAGATAGAGAGGAGCCTGTGTGGCCAAGTCAGTTAAGCATCTGACTCTTGGTTTCAGCTTAGATTGTGATCTCAGGATTGTGAGATGGGAGTCCCACGTCAGACTCCATTCTCTGCTTGAGATTCCCTCTCCCTGTCTCTCTGCCCCTCCCACTTATACTCTCCCTCTGTCTCTCTCTAAAATAAGTAAGTTTTAAAAATCAAATAGAGGGGCACCTGGGTGGGTCAGCTGGATAAGCATCTGTTTTTGGCTTAGGTCATGATTCCAGGGTCCTGGGATCAGGCCCCGTGTCAAGCTCTCTGCCCAACAGGGAGTCTTCTTCACCCTCTATGCTCTCCCTCCCTCCTTTCCTCCCCCATCTCTCTCTTAAAGAAATAAAATCTTTAATTAAAAAAAAATCAAAGAGAGGGGCACCTGGGTGGTTCAGTGGGTTAAAGCCTCTGCCTTCAGCTCAAGTCATGATCCCGGGGTCCTGGAATCGAGTCCTGCATCGGGCTCTCTGCTCAGCAGGGAGCCTGCTTCCCCCACCCCCGCCTGCCTCTGCCTACTTGTGATCTCTGTCAAATAAATAAATAAAATCTTAAAAAAAAAAACAAACCAAAGAGACTCATGACATAAAAAAAAATCAAAGGGTATGTGTCCAAATTGGTGCCTAGAACTCACCTTGCCTCTGTTTATGTTCTTCATGACTACCTCTTCGGTCTAAGGCCAATTAGGGCAGATATTGCTTGTTTAGCATCTATGTCTACTCTTTCTAATTTATGAGCCAGCTTTTAGGCTACTTAGGTCCCTTCTTCAAAAGCTATAGGATTAGCATCTATGGGCTTCCATTTGGTCCTTATCATCACAGAGAGGAATCAGCCACTCATTGAATAATTGAGTTTGGGGGAAAGCACTGAGTAAAAAGGGAAAAAAGAGGTTACACTAAAAAAAGTAGACTCATGAAACTCAACTGTGGTAATTATTCAAATGGGCCTTAACAGAGATGGAAGGAAGCTGTAGGAAGGCACTTCACAGTAATTAATTGAGCCTCTCCTCATTCTAAATTGAGAAAAATAAAAAAATCAATAATTTCAAATGTGTCATACTTATTGACACTAATGAAACCTCCTGAATAAGCATTTAATGCAACTCCACTGCTATTTTAAATTTACGTTCATCACTGAGTGAACATTACAAGGTCAGGTCAGCTCCCTTGGGCTTCGCAGAGCTGATGCTATCAAATAGACAGCACTTTGTTCATGCTGGATATGGAACAACCCTTTGGAGAGTTGCTGAGCTGTCCCCGGTGCTGAAACAAGCTGTTCTTTCCCCTTTAGTTCGGCAGGAGAGACATACTCAGAAATGACATGAGATCTCATAGTCCAGTTACCCACATATCCATGTTTATTTGGGAAAAAAAAAAAAACAAAACCAAACCCAGACTCTCCTAAGACTCTGATTTCCTAGAAAGCTGTAGTTTCATTATACTATCTCAGTAGAGTCTCTCACTTTACTCTTTTTCAGCTATTAACAATCACATTGAGGTATATTAACTTGCATGTGCATGCATTTTTCTCCGTAAAGTAAGTATTTTACCTCCAAATAAACTGCAAGCTCAAAACTTGTGGGAATACTTACGGACTTGCTGAAATATTTGGTTTCAAATTTAGGCTTCATTACTTATTAGCTGGGTAGCTTGGCTGAGTTAAGTTACTCTGTGCTCCGTCTCCTTCTCTGTACAAAGAGGTGAGTATTCTCCCAGTCGCTAACTACTGGGGAGGGTCAAAATGCACTGGTGTATTTCAAAGTGCTCTTCAACGTGCTATAAAACTATAGGCATTTATCGTATCACAAAGCTTTCTCTGTATAATAGATTTTTTTAAAGAGTTTATTTATTTGACAGAAAGAGACACAGAGAGAGAGGGAACACAAGCAGGGAAGCAGCAGAGGGATGTGGGGCTTGATCCCAGGACCCTGGGATCATGACCTGAGCCAAAGGCAGAAGCTTAATGACTGAGCCACCCAGGCTCCCCTATCACAGATATTTTTTAACACAGCACTCATAATTTAACTTTTGTTGTCTCCTTCAACTCAGAATGGGTCTGTGAAAATTAAGGTCCCATATCATGCCTGGGGAATCTTAGGATTAAAGAATGTACAGAGAAACTTATTCAGAAGAAGGTAGAAAAGCTGGAAACTATAAAATTCAGACCCCACTAAATCACTGAAAAATTAAGGTCCAAACTCTCAGTCATCTCCTGGCTCAAAATCAGCTCTTCTCCAGGTACATTCACTGATACAAGGCCCCAGTTAGCAAGCTATGTATACACAGATTACCCAATTTAATCTGAATATTCACATTTTGCAGATAAAGCAACTCATCTTGAATTAAATAACCTGGAAATAAAGGAAAAATGACAGAGTCAACATTTAAAGCCAGGTTATTCTGAATCCAAAGCTTATTCTCTTCATCTTCATGTCCACAGCTCCCTAAATCTGAATGTGTCCTTTGGATGTAGGTTAACTTTGAAGTTGGCCAGAATTTCTTGGATCTCATATTAGAGCAGAACTTTTAAGAATGAATTATCTAACACACTAGAAGCCATAATGAATACACTTTTTTTTTTTTGGAACAAGGAGGAATTTACTGTAATATTTGCCTTGTGAATGCTAAACTGACATAAGTACCCTCGATGATATGATGCAACAAATCAGAAGGGGAGTCAAAAGCAATCACAAGGGCAATGACTTACAAATGACCAATACAGCATCACCAAACCAATTGAAAGCTATTACCCTGTATCACCAAGGAATTCAAATAGCATGTACTTTAATTTTTTTTCTACCAAAAGTCAAAACTCCTCAACCTCAATAATTATATTTTAAAATTTCATTTATTGTGCAAATCCTTCTATTTGAATCCTTTCCATTCTTAAGGATCCATTGATATTCTCCTTCCTGCAAGAATGTCCACAGATGGATCCAACTCCTAGTAATTTAATTTTTGTCTGTATTAATATCGCTTCTGCCTACACCAAGTATTACGCAACAAGTCACCTACCGTCCTGGGTAGCTCTCCTTTTTCTCATGTATTTAATACATATTAATAAGATATAATTAAAACATTTATACTTTCTTTCTCCAGTCTTATTGGAGACTGACTCATAGTAGGTGCTTAATATTTGAACTGAAGTTGGCACTTAATTAGACTTGACTGAAACTGCTTACTGAATTTCTGCTTTCTCCCCATCTGCTTGTGGATCCCATTAAGTCTGCAATGTGGAGGCTGTGTGTGTGTGTGTATGCATGTAATACTCACAAATGTATCCTTTGTGCAAAACTTATCACAGGGGCTTATGCATGTAATTGGAGTAAATGAAGGAATGAATAAATGAGCCAGTTAAATTGACAAGGATTATTATCTTACATTGAAAGCCCACACCCCCAACCTGACCGTAAGAGCTATTTGTAGGAAATTTCAAATCTAGTTCAAGTGGATATATTATGTTCCTAAATGAATTTATTTTATTCGACAGGAGAATCACTTTTAAAGAACCATAGGTGATAAGTGCTTCAAAATTTGTTTCCCAAGTATATATAAAAAAGGTATGATGAATCATAAAAACATACATGGGAATAAGAGGGAAAGGGCACCCAGAATACATCAATTATTTTCTCAGTGTTTTATAGCAAGAAAATGCTATTGTACTTCAGCACAGAGCTGAAAAGAAATTTGTATGAACCCTTTTCAAAAGCATGCAAGACATTGTTAACTCCATATACTTACATATTTATTCAATAATATTACCGCAGTAGATGCTGGGGTTAGACAACTGAACAAAAGCAGTATGTTCCTGACCTCATAGAACTGACATTCTAACACATAATGAGAAAATAAAGCTCTCTCCCATTTGTTTGTACAGTAAGTGTTTTTCAAGAATCAATTCTGGGCATAACACTGGGTTTTTACTTTCTTGGCCTGGCTGCATCTCTGATGTTACTGAGTGTAGAACAGATGATACAAGCAGTTAATCTGATTTAATAAATCCTTTAATTCTCTTGGTAAATACTAGAAAAGCAAGGGGATCATGGAGAAAGAGGGTCCAGAAATAGACTTTAATCTCTTTTTCCATCATCTTCCTATACTCTTAAAGAGAAATACTGAGACAGTTCCTTGAGAGAGCAATCTCAGCTTTGCTTAGGGGAAAAGGAATTGGGAGTTTCCAGGGATATATTTGGTGTGTGCATGCCTCTGTGTGTGTGTGTGTGTGTGTGTGTGTGTGTAATAGGCAAGGATGCTTTCGTTCATGGTGGGTGTCTTGGTTCCTGCAATGGTTATGGTTCAAGGGTTAAGGACCAACCCTCTCCTGGCATGGACATGCAAGATCTCCATGAATTCTGCAATCCATGATGCCCAGTTCTCTAGTTCAAATCTTCCCCCCCAACCTTGCTTTGTTGTGATTTTTCTACTATACTCTTAAGTATTCCTTTTTTTTCCCCCTAAACTAAGACATTCTCCTGCAATTTTACATGTAATGTCTGGATTGATACAACAGAATCACAAGACGTCCTAAGGGAGAAGCCTATGTGTCGAAAACTGTATCAATAAGTGACACCCACAAACTAAAATCAGGGGCTGATGCATTGCTTTAAAAATGCCCCTTATTTATAGATAGCTTAATTGCATTAAGTGCCAAAGAATGTACTGCTTTCATTGTGATGAGTTTTTATGGTCTTAGTCTTTGGAAGCTCAGATTCCATCTGTGACAGCAGACTGTGGAAGAGTTGGGCTATTAATAGCTTCTGGTACACACTTACTCAGAGCTAAGAGGCCCAGGGCTGTAGAGACAACCAGATGGAGATAATACCACAGGGTGAGTGTATGGACAAAAAGATGATCTATTTTTTTTCCAAAACAAAACAGACAACACTAAAAACACAACAATCCTGTTTTATTGCAAGCCAAACTCTAAGGAAATTTTTTTTCTCCTTTCTAATTCTCAGGACTCGTTCTAAATCTAAATCTAATTATAAATCTAATGTGATTTATCATTGTTTCTGTTGTTCAAATAACTCCTTACATAGGTTACAAAAACAAAAACATCCAGGTGGGCTAACAACCTCAATTACTAAAATGAAATCCTGACACAGATATCCTGTTTCCTGATGCAGAAAATCAGGAACAAGACAATTTGGCAATTATTCAAGGAAAAAGAAACTATGATACTGGACAATCTTTTGAATCAAAAATGTTTTCCCATACATAGAAAAAGGAACAAAAAACCCCAGAATGAATAACACATCAGATATTTCTTATTACGAAGATTCCCCCCTTCTCCAAAAAAACTGATTTAGTGTGATCTAACATGATTATTGTCTTAGTTCATCTTTATTTTAATGACAGTATGAAAATACACTGCAAGAGTTATATACCTACTGTACCTAACATCATGTTTTGATTCTTTTGGGCCAAAGTTTAAGGGACAACAATCCTTTTTTTTAAAATTTATAATAACTTGTCAGGTGAATAAGAGGAAAACTATTTTAAATATGTGATTTGTCACAAAACTGGCTACATTCTTTTTTGGTGCGGTTGCACAAAATGGGGGTTTTAGGTTTCCTAAGTAAAGGGATATTCATGGGAGTGCTTACACACAATGGAAAGTAGTATCATTTAAAAATGGGCAGGGGAGAGCACCTGGGTGGCTCAGTGGGTTGGGCCTCTGCCTTCGGCTCAGGTCATGATCCCAGGGTCTTGGGATCGAGCCCCAAATCGGGCTCTCTGCTTGGCGGGGAGCCTGCTTCCCCCACCCCCTCGCTGCCTGCCTCTCTGCCTATTTGTGATCTCTGTCTGCCAAATGAATAAATAAAATCTTAAAAAAAAGGGCAGGAGATCAGCACATCATCTTGTCTGGTCTGCAACAAGGGTAGAATCACATTGTTCTTATGCAGACAAGCCCAACTAAAAGCAAGAGGTGAAGCTTCAGCTAAGAATTCCTTCTGTTGTCACACTTTGAGGAAATTCCAGGCAAGCTGGAGGAGAGTGAAGCACCCTATTTTGTAGAGATACAATAGAGATCCCATATTTCATAGAGATGCCATGCAAGAGACCTAAAAGTAAAACAAGTAAACAAGTAAAGCAAATCTAAACAGAAAAGACAAAGGTGGCCAGTTCAAACAGTTGGGTATCTGGGAAATTTCAAACTGTATCAAGAATACACAGTCTATCCTATGAACCCCCATTTTATTCAGGTAACTAGTTTTACTTTACAGGGAAGTTCTTTTCTTTTTAAAATAAAAAGTGACCTGTCATAAAATAATGATAATCTATTTTTAACACAAGCAAATTGATTAGTTCAGGTTCTAGAGCCACATTGCACTGAATTTACTATCTGTGCCTGCATCTGACTCATTGCTTAAAACTGGGCAAGTTTCTTAACTTCGATAAACCACTATTTTCTCATCAATGAAAAAGGGACAGCCGGATTGTGAGGGTTAGAGAAGATACTAGATACTCCATGCAAAACTTATTTCATGTGTATGGTTCAAACGCAACAGATGCATCTCCTTCTCCCTCTTCTTTTTCTTTATGATTTCTTTGTACTTTGTATTACTACTGCATGTACAGTGCTTCTAAAAACTAGAAAGATCTGGGGGTGAATCCTTCCTGGGACAGGGTTTGATCAATACTCTTCAGTTCACTCATCTGTTAAATAAAGCTGAACATATCTACCTTATAGGACTGTGTGAAGTAAATGAGATAATTCATGCCATATGCTCAACACACTCTCTGACACAGGCTAACTCTAGTGCGGGAATGAGCTCCCATGATTTCACCATCCTAATCCCATCCTTTCAATAAGGTTGAGGTGGCACTTAAATGCAATAATGTATACAAAGCAGAACCACAGTGCCTGAGCCTTAAACCTTCTTCTTCCAGCTGGTTAGTGAGACTGCATGTATCACACATTATAATTATGGTGTCTTCTGTGTAAGAGCTCTAATACTTACTGTTTCCAAGACCAATAGGTGACTTGCTACTACACTAGCATTTCACAGAGCAACCGAGGTATACGCCTTACATGCTCTCTGCAAACTAGAAAGTTACTGTTCCACTTCACTGTCATCCTTTTGCTAATATCAGAGAGCCAACTCCTTAAAACAGTCCAGACACTTCCAGCAGATAGATCACAGGCTGCTTTTGCTTCTCGGTTCATTTCCAGGCTTATTGTTTCTTCATTTCTAGCAGTACCATTCCTTCACTTTTAGCATTATCTTTTCTAAAATTTCCACATTAGCTCATCACCTTCAAATACTTTCAGCACTGATGTATCAAGCTCATCAGACAATATTATAAGGATGTGTGCAGCATGCAAGGCTCGGAGTGAGCACATTCTACAAAGATATTTTTACCTACATTCCTCAACAGCGGGGAGACTAGGCTGTGCTGCTTTCCCACTCATGCGATGTTTACTAACTAGCTAATAATTTCATTGTCATCTTTAAGCCTTCAGTAGTCACAGCAAGAGTACATGCGAAGATCTAAGGAAGCTAAGTTCTCAGGATGCCTTGAGACAAAACCTGTCTGTACCGTCATACCAAATTCCCCAGCCTGTTTGAACACTGGCAGTAGAAACATGGCATTTTCCACCTTGACTTTGCCTTCAGTGTGACAAGGCAGTGTCTAACTTCAGGGCATTCAATGGTTATGAAATCTTGACACTTCACCTACTGTGGGAATGACATGTTTAAACAGTTGCTCCATTCTCCCAGGCATTTTCATATTAAGCTCTGGTGAATGGAAAGTAATGAGATGGACCATGAAGTGCTCTGTCTGGCAAGTAATGCCTCCCCCTCCCTCCTCCTCTCTCTCCTTCTCTCCCACCCCCTAGTCCCCTTCCAGTAGCACAGCTGACAACTTCAAACATTTATTAATATTGATCCCCTTGTCTTCTAGCAATCAATAGTGAATGTCCTAAGAACCAAATAATATTCAATGTGCAGAACTGTATTTTCACATAGTACTGCAGGGAAATTAGAGACAACTTATTATTTGAATCTGTTTATCTCTTTAAGATTAAGAAATCACTACTGCTTCTGCACACATTCCAGGGTTTTAGATAATGTGGCTCTAAAATAGCCCTAGGGAAATGATCTTACTACTTCTCTGGTTACATTAACCTATTGTCTAATGATTTCCTTGGTAAAATATGATTTTATGATATCTAGACTTCTTACAATACCTGCTGTGGATGGTAAATTTCTTGTCTTCTATTAATGTTAGTACTTAACATTTCTGAGGGCTTGCAATAAATGCAGTAAGCGAGATATTAGGTGTTTTACATACAAAATCCACTTCATTCTCTAACTCTATGGAGGTAAGTCCCATTATTATCATTTATGTTTTATACAGATAAAGATATTGGCATTTTGAAAGTATGGTGACTCAGTTAAGGTTGTAACAAATTAGTGGCAGAACTAGAATTTAGAATTATTCTATTTGACTCAAGAGCCAAAGGTTTTAACCACTGCTTTACATGTCTTTCTTGGTGAAATGTACTGTTGTTTAGGCTTATCTATAAATATTACAGTTAACTCACCTAACCTCCTTGTTATTCAGGTCTCATTAGCAAGGCACAGAGCTCCAATTGGTGCTACAATACTGATAGCATTTCCATACAAGAAGTCCTAAATCTTCACAGTTTTCAGAAAGGTGAAGTGGTTTGGTTTGTGGTCCAAGCATAGACTTCAGATATCAAAACAAAAGATGATCTAAAAAATTTCTTAATGATCTATCTACCCATCTGTATTTATAGCCTAGTAGAATATTTAATGCCTAATAATCATTCAATTTAGTATATATTTTTTCATTTATTTGGAGAGAAAGTAATGCTAAAATGTCCCTTTAAGAACTTTTCAAGAAACTAAAAATTGTGAAATGTGGCCAAATCAGGTACAAATTTCAGAGATCGTTCTGAGTTCCCAGTCTACTGCTTTGTAAGGCAGCACAGAGCCCAATTCCACAGGTGAGTGAGCCTGCTCCCTCCCCTCTCAAGGCATTGTTAGTTCTAAGAAAGATGTTCATCTTTGGTGTGTCACCTGTCCACATTGAACCTGGGGAGGAATGATGACTGCCTCACATCCCTCCTTCCCCTCAAGTTTGTAAGACTTAGAGAATGAGAACATTGTACAAAACCTTAGAACTCAGTATATTGTAGCCCTTGCAGTCTACAGTTGAGTCAATAGAGACCCAGAGAGGCGCTCATTTCGCAGAGCTGGGGCAGGCTCAGGTCCCCGTCCTATGCGTCTACTACTATCCCATGCTCCCTCCATCGTGGAGGCAGTACAGTGCAGATAACTGGTACAGGATCATTCACAAGTGATGACACTTGTGAATAAGGCCAAGACAATGTCCTTACTGCTTAATGTTGTTCACCAGATATTGCTTTAACAGATGCTGCTAGTTCTGCCTCAAACATAGTCTGTATATTTTGTTAGTTACAGCCTAATGATCTAGGTTGGAGTCCCAGCTCCACTAGGCATAAGCTATGTGACCTTAAGTAAGCAACAAAAGCTTCCCAAGCCTGGGTAACAAAGTAGTGGCCATACCCCCAACTTCATGGGGTTGCTTGTGAGGTATACATGCAGTAATTCATATTTAATACTCAAGAGTATGTCTAACACATAATAAACACTCTTTTATTATTATTTTGCCATCATGACAGGAAATTCACTATTAGGTCAGCAAGTAATTCTGTCTCCGACCCCGTGCCCATTCAGTTGCCAATAAACCCACTGCACTCAAGATTCCACTTGCTAGATGTCAAATGGACAAAAAAATTCTCACTCCCCACCCACTTGGAATATGAACTCCCTGTAGAACTAGCTATGACTCATTGTTTGTCTGTGAACTCTCACAGACTTCTCAAGCTCTTCACTGAGAAATGTCTCCAGCTAATGTGCTAAGGTCCACTCATAATCATATGGTCCACTCATAATCATATGGTACTGATGTATAGCCCAGTACCCAATATAAGGCTATTCTGTCAAGATAATAAATAGTATTGCAATCTACGGCAAAAATTGCACTCAACTTCCGGTTTCCCTTGCTTAAGGGTACTGAGTCAGAGTGAGAGATGACTCCAAATTCCAGCTAACTGTACTCTGCTCCTATTTTGTAAAGTTGAGCTGGTCCTGCTTAGCTACTAGGGTAACACTGCTTGCCTGCTTTCCCGAGATGAATCCTTTAGAGACTGCTGCTCTCCCTACTCCTGGACCTTTCAAGGAAGCAGTGCCTTGGAGGTTCTGTGGCTTTGCTTAGTGAGTGACAGCCAGGTTTCTGTCATCTGCAAAACACAAACATCTGTGGAACTCTGAGACCTCTTCCTTGTAGAGACAAGTCATTGCCAAAGGTCACAGAGATAGCTGCAGACACAGATGTAGTATTAGGACATATAGATTAGTCTTCTGGTTAGAGCTTTATTATGTAATTGACACAATCCTATCTTGGTGAGGTAGGGTGACATTTTGACAGTTTGCAGCCACTGCTCTTGCCTTATGCATCGAAGACAATGGAAGACTACGTTTCTCTCAAGTTCACAGGCCTCAGAATCTATCTCCATCTATCCATCCACCCGACAAATATGTATTGAAGACTTGGTGTTATGTGCTATGACAATAGCAGCATCAATAATAATGGTAAATAATAATGGTAAATAGTGTCCTGGAGTTTATAATTTAGAAGTGAAAATGGTCCATATGACAAATATGTTAGAGTCCTATAGGTGCAGGCAGAGTAAAGTGATGTGGCCATAATGTGGCACAATGAAGTACTAGGACAGCAGTGTCTGATAGAAGTAAAATGTGAGCCACATATGTAATTTTACATTTTCTAGTCACCACATTGAAAAGTGGGAAAAAGTCCAGATGAACTTAACATTACCTCTTATTAATTTTACATCTTATTTATCTTATATTTTATTTAACACAATGTATACAAAATATCATTTTATATGTAATCAATATTAAAACGTTACTAATGAGATATTTTACTCTTTTTTGGCACTCACCTTTGAAGTCGGGTGTTTATTTTATACTTACAGGACATCCCAAGTAAAAGAACCAAATATCAAAAGCACAGTAGCCACAAGTCACATGTGTGGTGACCTTACTGGATAGCACACTACTAAGAAGTTCAAAAGAAGGAACAATTGCTTCTAGAATAGAGGAAAATGGAATTAAAGAATTTGACTTATGAGAGATTTGGATATCTGAGCTGATTTCCCTAATGTGTTTGCTCCCTAGTTCCATGTCTCACTCTGCAGTAAAAGAATGTCTTTCTCAGTGTTTTATGAGCTCCTCGTGAGATTCTATGTTGTATCCTTAATAGTGAGCTTAGCACACATTCATGTTGGTGTTCATGTCTTTACCCATTAAATAAATATATGCAAGAAAAATAAAAATGGTCACCTACTACTTCCCAGATTCCATGTTGTTATTTTGCATACAATCTCTCTAACATTTATAATGATGTTACAATGAGGCACTAATACCTCCATTTAATAAGAGAGTTAAACTAAAGCATGGATTTAAGGATTTCTAAAGATCATCATGCTAGAAAGAAGGGAAGTAGAGGGGTACCTGCACACAGACCTAGTTGGAGGAAGAATATTTAGACATTTAGAGACAGGGAGAAAGGTAGACTAGACTCTAGGGTGAACCAAAGCACAGAGTCTGGGAACAGGGCTCAGGTGTCTGCCCTCCATGCCATCCTGAGAGACATATAGAGTGCATGAGAGAGACAGACTAACATATTGAAGACTAATTAGCTTATTCAACAAACCTTACATGGCATTTTACGTGTATTTTTCCCTTGATCCTTTGTTCTGTCTCTCTAGGTAAAGTTTCCTTAAAATAAGAAACAAAACCAAACTACTAGTTTCCAAAGGCAAAGGCTACTTTGGGAAATGAGAACCAGAGAAACTCCTGTGGGAAGAGGCACTGGAGATTCAGCCCAGTCTTCCCCCATCTTCAACATTTCTGAAAAATGGATATCCACCCTCCCCGTGTAAAGACCATCTCCCAGGACTATCCCTTCCACTCCTGACAGGCTGAACTCCCAAAGAGTGTTCCATATCTAATCGCTAGTCTCCTGCCCTTTAGCTTCTAATTAGAAGCTGGCTCTAATAGTGCCCTACATAATTCTCTCCTGCAAACAGGCATCATATGCCTCATTTCTGTGATGCTGAAGGGGTGGCAGACAAGCAAACGGGACTAGGGACTCAAAAAAACAAAACAACCCCCCCCAACCATAGATTCAAATTGAGTCCTAAAACACAGATGCAATTTCTAAAATATTTAAAAAAGCTTGTACTTGTGTCAGCTAGTAGATCAAATGTAAGCACCAGAGCTTGTTTGTCCTTACAAAACTTAGTATTTTCTCATTGTTACTATAGTTTAGAAAAAGACATATTAAATCTGCTGACCATCTAGTCATCAGCATCTTCAAGAGCCAGGATTCCATTAGAAACAGGTCTACAAACTGGAATGATTAAACAAGATAAAGTTCTAATTTGCTGACTTCTTGGCTGTATTTGGACAGCCACTAGCCCCCACCCTAGGGTGAAGAGGAGCAGAAGAGAATGCAAATAGTGTCACCATTGAATAAAATTACTCACCCTTCTTTCCAAATGTTTATTTTTGCTTCCTTGGGGTATCAGGAAGAGTGTGTTATAACACGATCGTTCTGAGTTTTTGCCAGAAAGTCAAGTTTATCTTTAGCATCATCTCTGGGCAAATAGCACAGACAAAGGAAAATAATGTTTGGGGCCAAATGTTGAAAACTTGAGTCTTGAGTAGCCTTAGCTGAAAGAGCAAAGGACTAAAAAGAAAAGCTAGCAATGTTGGCTTTGTTTTTTCTCTTACAAGAATGTCTAGTTAGAGGAGGGGCAGTAGTGGAAAGAGGATGGGTTTCAAATATCAACAGCTTTGAGTCCAAACTCATACTGGATCAGTTGGTGACTCATTGAGTACCCCCACATGAACTTAATTCAATATTTAATTGAATGACTCCTCTGTGGCAGGCACTTTGCCCTTACAGAACTTAAAGTAAGTTAGTTACCTCTCTGAATCTGGTTGTAGGTTGAAAAGAATATATATTACTATCTGTGGGGCTCTTATAATTAAAGTGAGATAACACATGTAAAATTACAAAGCTCAATTATTAACCATATAGCAGTCATTGCTTAACAAATCTTAACTTTGTGTTCAGAATAACCAGATAAATTTCTCTTTTGAGTTAACTTTTGACTTAAAAGAAGAGTTCTAGGGACACCTTGGTGGCTCAGTCAGCTTAGTGTCTGACTCTTGATTTCAGCTCAGATCATGCTCTCAGGGTCATGGGATAGGGCTGCCTCAGGCTCTCTACCTGGGCTCCCCAATCTGGGAAGTATGCTCATCTCCCACTCCTCATCCTGCTCCTCATCCTGCTCTCTCTAAAATAAGTAAGTTTTTATAAATAAATACATAAAAACACAGCTCTAGTACATAAGCGAAAATAAAACCAATAGACAGTTTTAGACACTCCTTAAGTACTCCCAAATCTTTTTGGGAAGTCCATCAACTATGACAACGAGACTTCAAAAATCAGTCACAGATACTAACAACTTCTGATAGTCCTATTTTGACTTCAACTTGGTTTTATGTAAAACAAAACTAAGTTGCTTTTCTTTTCATTAGCAGTAAGTATGGTATATGTAGCTGAAAAATCAGAGCAATAAGCAAGGCTGAAATGTTAGAATTGTTCTTTCCAAGTTATCTATTGATTTCCTATAATATGTGAGGCATTGTGATGAGATCAGAGTAACTGATCTAAACTGAAAGAGCTTACTTTCTACTGGGGGAGATGATGTCTGCCCTCAAGAAGATTAGAAGCAGACCAGAAGAAAAAACAAGACAACATGCTTTAAATTCAAGTTGCCAATATGCTATTTTATAAGCATTAAAACACGAACTTGAGTCATGATTCAGATGATTCAGAAGAGATTGATATAGTGAGGCTTTTTTGGGGGGGTGGGATTTGAGCTGAGACTTTTGAAATTTAAGGAAAATTATTCAAGGTCTTCTTTCTCTTTGAAGATAGAATACATCAAAACTCAAAGCACCATCTACTTACAATAATGCCTTCTATTCTTTTTTTTATTTTTGATTTTTTTTATTTAAGCTTTTTTATTTAAACATATAATGTAACCCCATCCCCCTCTCCCAACCCCCCTCCCCCCCACCCCCCTCAGTTTGTTTTATGACATTAAGAGTCTCTTTTGGTTTGTCTCCCTCCTGATCCCATCTTGTTTCATTTTTTCTTTTCCTACCCCCTTAACCTCCACCCCCATTGCATCTCCACTTCCTCATATCAGGGAGATCATATGATAGTTGTCTTTCTCCGATTGACTTATTTCGCTAAGCATAATACCCTCTAGTTCCATCCGTGTCGTCGCAAATGGTAAGATTTCATTTCTTTTGATGGCTGCATAGTATTCCATTGTATATATATACCACCACTTCTTTATACATTCATCTGTTGATGGACATCTAGGTTCTTTCCATAACTTGGCTATTGTGGACATTGCTGCTATAAACATTCGGGTACACGTGCCCCTTCGGATCACTATGTTTGTATCTTTAGGGTAAATACCCAGTAGTGCAATTGCTGGGTCATAAGGTAGCTCTATTTCCAATTTTTTGAGGAACCTCCATGCTGTTTTCCAGAGTGGTTGCAACAGCTTGCATTCCCACCAACAGTGTAGGAGGGTTCCCCTTTCTCCACATCCTCGTCAGCATCTGTCATTTCCTGACTTGTTCATTTTAGCCATTCTGACTGGTGTGAGGTGGTATCTCATTGTGGTTTTGATTTGTATTTCCTTGATGCCCAGTGATGTGGAGCACTTTTTCATGTGTCTGTTGGTCATCTGGATGTCTTCTTTGCAGAAATGTCTGTTCATGTCCTCTGCCCATTTCTTGATTGGATTATTTGTTCTTTGGGTGTTGAGTTTGCTAAGCTCTTTATAGATTTTGGATACTAGCCCTTTATCTGATATGTCGTTAGCAAATATCTTCTCCCATTCTGTCAGTTGTCTTTTGGTTTTGTTGACTGTTTCCTTTGCTGTGCAAAAGCTTTTGATCTTGATGAAGTCCCAATAGTTCATTTTTTCCCTTGCTTCCCTTGCCTTTGGCGTTGTTCCTAGGAAGAAGTTGCTGCGGCTGAGGTCGAAGAGGTTGCTGCCAGTGTTCTCCTCAAGGCTTTTGATGGATTCCTTTCTCACGTTGAGGTCCTTCATCCATTTTGAGTCTATTTTTGTGTGTGGTGTAAGGAAATGGTCCAATTTCATTTTTCTGCATGTGGCTGTCCAATTTTCCCAACATCATTTGTTGAAGAGGCTGTCTTTTTTCCATTGGATATTCTTTCCTGCTTTGTCAAAGATTAGTTGACCATAGAGTTGAGGGTCTATTTCTGGGCTCTCTATGCTGTTCCATTGATCTATGTGTCTGTTTTTGTGCCAGTACCATACTGTCTTGATGATGACAGCTTTGTAATAGAGCTTGAAGTCTGGAATTTGATGCCACCAACTTTGGCTTTCTTTTTCAATATTCCTTTGGCTATTCGAGGTCTTTTCTGGTTCCATATAAATTTTAGGATTATTTGTTCCATTTCTTTGAAAAAATTGGATGGGAATGCCTTCTATTCTTGAATCCCTATTGCCCCCTGCCAACTCCATGACTATTCACTAATACAATTTCTACCTGGATTCTATCTCATCCAAAAGGCAACAATAACTACTCCTGCATGAAAAATATTTGGTTTAGCTATCACCGCAGTGTTTTTAAAGGAACTATTCAGTCCACCTGTCTCTGTTTCTCTCCCACCCACTCCCAATAAAGGAAGGAAGGAAAGGAAGGGAAGTAAGGTAAAGAAGAAAGAAAAGGATAAAGAACAAAAGAATGGGAGAATGGGAAAGAAAGAGAGAAAGGAGGAAAGAGGGAAAGGGAGGAAGGAAGGATGGGAAGAAGGAAGAAAGGAAGGAAGGAAAACTGGCCAGGTTTTTTTGCACTGCTTTTAATTTCTAATTTTGAGAATCCCCCATTTTGAGAATCCCCCATTTTTACCTCCCCAAATTCCCTATGAGCAGGAGGTGATCACAACCCAGACAGCTGGTGCTGCCCCTCCTGCTAGCCAGAAAGGGAATAAGATCAGGGTAGTAATGAAGAATTTTGATGTTAGAAAGATTTTAAAATTGTAAATCCTATTTGGACTGGACAAGCTTCACAGGTGAACCCTCTGAGACAGGACATCATCCATATTCCCTAACCACAACATTCTGAAGCAATAGCAACCACACTCTATTCTTGGCACAGAGTACAACATTCTCCCCTTGATGTACTGCACAATAATGCCTCAGTTATATTCTGCACAATTGTTTGCCTCAACTTTCTTCAATATTGTGAAATGCTTGCTTAGCCATTTAGGGATGAATGTCATGGGAACCTATGACTTCTCGGAAATTACATGGCCCATTTTATGTTCATGGCTTTCTTGCCAATTTTTCCCTATGGAGAAGGCCCTTAGCTTTCATCAAATTCTCCAAGGGTTTTGTGAGTCCTCTAAACCTGCACTCCCACCAAAAATTTTTAGAATCCATATTTTAAATCTACCAGGATCAAATTTCTATTTGTACCATTTCCAAATGGCTATACTCCAGCCATAAACTCAAAAGAAAAAAATGACACACTTGGATATTTCAATGTTTTTCTGTGTTATAACAGCCAAGTACTAATTGTTGGAAGGTTTAGCTGTTAGACTCTCAATTGGGATATTAGATTAAAACAGTTTTTAAATCCAAGTTTTTCCCCATATTAATGCTTAAAAATTATCTGGATATCAGACTCTGTAAATAATGGCCAACTGGGGTCTTAATATGAACATTTTTTATTAGCTATCAAATGGGAGTAGTCTTACTGAGCACTCTGGTAGGGGAAGTACATAAACCCATTACTTTGGAGCTTGCAATCAAATTGTTTTTAATCAATAAGGTAGCTTATAAAACTATTCCACTCTACCTGTACTGATAGAGTACAGGAAATTAGGTTTTAAATAGTCCCAAGGGAAATACATTCCCAACGAGCTCACAATCTATTTTATACATTCCTAAAAGAATGGCCTTAACAGGCTGTACAATCACAAAAGTCACTGGTGTTCTCTCATGAGAGAAAAAGTACAAGTTAGAAAATATAATCTCCCTCTCCAGTTTGGCCCAAATGACCATGTGACCTTCTACTTCTCAGCCTCAGCTTGTTCTTCTATAATTTGGAGGTCATTCTGCTTGCTTCATCAACTTTACAGCTATCATGACCATGAGATAATGATTTCAAAAATATATTGAAATCTTATAGAATGCCAAATAAAAGGTCATCAACAGATGAATGAATAAAGAAGATTACACACACACACACACACACATATGTATACAATGGACTATTACTCAGCCATCAAAAAAAAAAAA